>BMAO01025161.1:0-27704 GCA_019973975.1 Trichonephila clavata | reverse complement strand
AGTGAATTTCAATGGTATTGTTCGAATACTATAACACAATTCACTCTTGAAGATATTTAAGAAAAGTTGATATAAGTATTAAAATATTATTGTGTTTCCTTCAATTAAATATGTCGAAATCCATTTATATTTTTAATTTGATTCTTTTAATTTCAATTCGAGTGTTTTTCAGCTGTTCAATCATTATTAAAATGGGATGAACATGGATTAATTTAATAAATGTTTCTCTGGATGATTTTATAAAATTATTTGATGTTTTTTTTAAAAAAAAGACGCAAAATGATTTTTATATGAAATAGTTAATTTAAAATAAATCGTTGATAAAGTCGTTTTAAAATATTGTTGAACAAAAATCATATTGAAAGTAAATAATTCTAAATGTATTTGTCCCACAATGCCTCAGCACAATAGCATGTTTTGATGCAGAATATCTTTGGGGTTGAAGGATTTATCATCCTTTATAGTTTAAATAATGAAACATACTTGTGTATATAAGTATCGCCCAAATGAACGTGGTACTGCAGACCTTTTTATAAATGCTATGAAGAACCTTAATATAAAAGGAAAGAAGTAATACACGCAGACGTGTTACAGATAGATAAGATAAAGTCACCTTGTAAGCTGAAACAAGTGACCTAGCGGTACACGAGATGATGGATGCCTTGGGTAAAGAAGCGCCGGGGTTAGTTGTGGAACTAATTTTCAATAGTAGTTTGGTCCTCATAATCAACGGCAAATTTCTAACCATTCAGAGCTATCATGAGTGCACGGGAAATGTGGTAGTCACATGCAAGAGATACAGGACGTAAGGGAGATGTTCGAGAACCTCCCAGTGGAATTGCTGTAACAATGTTTGGCACGCCACAGCCACATGAGAACGAGCATTATCATACAAGATGATATCCCGGCCGAACAATATACCACGCCAGAGGTTATTGATACTCTTTTTCAGTTTATGTAATTTGGGTACAGTACGTGGCAGCATTGGCAATCGTGCCCACAGGCAGCCATTCCAATTGTTGTAGGATCACCGACATGGAAGAAGCACGTTAACAGCACTTTATCAACTGTAGTTAACGAGCTAGTCTTCTTCGGCCGTGGTGGTGAAGGGTGTCACTCCTTCATGTTCATTCTTTTGCGAATGGATTAAACTGATGACACCATGCTTTATCAGCGGCAATTATCCTTGAAAGGCAATGTTTGCACATTTCATGGTACCACGAAAGGTATTGTATAGAAACAGATATTCGATGAATCTTCTGCTTCTCTGTCAGATGTTTTGGATACCCATTGCCTGCAAACCTTTCCGTATTGCTACCGTTTACGTAGTACTGTGTGAACACTTTCTTTGCACATAGACATTTATTCCGCTGTTTTTCAAGTGGTGATTCTCCGATTAATTTTCACCAGACGGTTCACATCTGCAACTTCTATCTTGGGGATAACTGTAATAAATACTGCTACGTGTGTGTGGTGTTAAATAGTAATAATAATATTCTGGAGTCCCAGAATTGTCTTTTTCCTGGATCGATTGGTAACAATAACTCTCAACAATAAACTTAACAATCTTTAACAAATTAAATCAAGCTACACTGATTAGACTGAAATAATAAAGAGAATATTTCTAATATTCGAGATAAAAATCCTAGTAAACAACGGCACTTGGTACGCCGAAGTCAAGAATTACGAGTTAACAACAGCACAACTAATTATGCCGAAGCCAAGTTCAAGATTCCACTGAGATAGAATCCGTTACATATGGTTTCTATCGAGATAGACCACGTGGGGTCTGAGGTTGATGTCAATTACACTCCACCCACTCAGACCACCTGGTCCATAATTCACAATAATAACAGCATTCGTTTGATCAGGTCGTGATCTGTCTTCAGAGAGAGAGAGAGAGAGAGAGAGAACTGATTCTTTTTCAACGAAAATCCCTACATCATCGGAATACCGATCCCCGTTTGGAGGCATCCATGATGAGAACAATACCTTTTAACATGCTCCCACGCGATCACATACCCATCTAGCTGGATTTGAGAATATCACATGCATTCCTAGCAGTTAGCGCCCTCTATAGGGGCATGCGCAATCATTTTTCCATTCCAGCGTTTCTCAAACTGTGGGGCGCGCCCCCTTGGGGTGTGTGATAACTCTATGAGGGGGACGCGAGCATATTGAAAAGTCGAAAACAAAAGATTATTTTTAAAAAAAATTTAATTTACTGAAAGTAAACAAACAAAATACATTCGGACATAATAAAAACAAAATTGAAATTTACACAGATATAATACATTTATAAACGTATCAGTACTGCACAATGTAATTTTTATAATTAAGTTAACAATACTAAATTAATAACAAGTTTAATAATTGTCAGTGCCCCCATGGGCTTGTCATACATAAAATGTTTACAATATACATTTATCTTGATATTTATTTGTATGGTTTATAATTAATCTCTTGTCGATTAAAAGTTACGTGATTCGCTCCCCAATGACACCATTTTCCACGTATATGATGTATTGGGGGGGGATGAAAAGGGTAAAATGGGTAAAACCTTCTCTGAAAAAAGTAAATCCTACGCAAACGCACACTCTGTCAAGGTCCTTTTATTGCATTCCAAAGCCTTCAGAATAATTTTTTGAATAGCAGTACACAGAAAAGATTGTACTTCGGTAAGACGCATATATACGTCCGGTGTATTTAACGCCCCGGTTGGGCTAGACGTATGTATACGCTGGTGGAACTTGAGAGATTAAAGTCGCATTGTTGCTTTAGCGTCAAAGTATAGTATTGAATTTAATGCATTGTTTTTTATGGAGGGGGGGTGACGAAAATTAGGATTGAATATTGGGTCGCAAATATTGAAAGTTTGAGAAGCACTATTTTATTCAAATGGTGGAGTTATTACAGTAATGCCTTTCTCGTTTGGATGATCCTTATACAATAGAATATAAGCACATATAAACTTAAAAAGCATTATAAAAAGAATTAAATTGCTTTCATGACATATTTCCTGAAATCTAATTTAAAAAATTTAATTTAAACATATATTTGAAGACCTTTGTTTAGATGTGCGTTTTAGAATGCTTTCACTATTTATATATATCTTAAACATCAGACAGCAATCCCGAAAACACGAGTTTTGTTGCGCAATAAAGCGAAGATCGAGAGACCCAAATTACCGTAACAAACTCTGCACATAACATAAAAAGGCTTCTTTCAAAGTACATTACACTCAAAAATGCAGCCATAAGTAACCCTTAAAACTCTCCTGCAACCACTGAACTACCCTTACTTATGTTAAGAGAAATATTGATCCAAATATTAAAGAAGATAAAAAGCAAGTAAGATGTTATTTTTTAAGAATCTCTATCCGAAACGTTTCAGTAATACCCTCTGAAAACTCTTCCTCGCTTCTTTTAGTGTTCGGTAGAATCCCCTGTGCTTCCATATAAGAAGTGGTTGATGTATTCTTATCTTGAGATAGAATCATACTACTGTAACAGCCTGTAGGGAGGTTCATTTGCACCGAAAACTGTACATTTAGTTGATGGCAAAATCTACAGATAAACATCGAAAAGTTCCGAAAAGGTAAGAAAAATAAAAAAAAAAATCTTGTTTTGTGAGTTTCGGTAACCTACAAATGTAATTTTTTAGTAATGGTCTTGTTTATCAACTCCTCGCAGAACTCTAGAAGAAATTTAGAGGGAAGGTGTTAAAAAAAACTGAAAAGGAATTATTTTTAGAAATACTGCAGATGTCCATATATACTTTTCTTAAAAGGGTCGGTCCGGCACATAAATTTTTGAAAAATTATCGATTTCCACTTTTTATATTTTCTAAGGGTTCAAATATTTCTTTTTAAAATTATATATGATTTGTGAAAATACGGTAATTCCTTTACGCGCATCGAATGAGCTCTCTTAGAAGCTACCTGTGTTTCTATTTGCATAAGTTTCTGATGAGTGTGAATCCGTATGATGTTCAAGTGGAAAAATTAGAGTGTATTTGGCTTATCCAAGAGAAGTGTTTGAGTACAGGGTGCAGGGTTAATAACACCATATGGTCCTTGATTCCAAGATCAATATTTGTGGAGTCAAAAACTCTAAAATTAGGTATAAATATGTCTATTGCACAGTTCAGTGTAAGTCCTGTAGCAAAATGAATGATCTTAAAACATTGCGATATTGAACCAAGTGATAACTATGCGTCACGATTCAAAAAATTAGATGTACGTAGGATTTGTGTAGCCCAACGAAGCATCTTGAGATCCTAAAAAAAGCAAAAATTGTTAAAAAAAATGAAAAAAGAACATTAGAAGAGTCTTTTGCAGGCATAAAGGGTAAAGAAAAAGCCTCATATGCTTCTAGAAAGTACTAAATAAAGTAAATGTTTAAAAAAAACAAGTTTTTACTTTAAAGCCTGTTTTCTCAAAATGTAATATTTTTCACTTTATGTACCTTTTTCTCAAAAACTACTTATGATATAAAACTCAAATTTTCAGTGAGCATACTCTTAACATGTTTACACATTTTAATGTAGGGAATTAGATGCATCTTGACAAATATTTTAGATAAGACTTTTTTAAACTAAATATTATGGAAAAAAATTAGACATTTTTAAAAAAACTCATAATTACTTTAATTTTTAACAAAAAGACAAAATTCTTCGTAAATGTTTTATTCATAGTACACATAACCTACTGTAAAAACTTTATCCATGAAAAGTAAACAGTTTCTGAGAAAAAGGTACATAAATTCACGCAATTTAACATGGTCTCCTATGGACGTGCTGGACCCCCTTATCTAGCCTTTCCAATTACTTTATGACGTTCTTTATGTGAGAGCATTGACTTGTGATTGAAGCGTGATGTATTCAAATAAGCATTTTATATAAACAGAAGTGAAGCAAATAGAAGAGAAGTGTAGTGAATAGAAGTAGGAGTTAGGAAAGTAATACGTGTCTGTTCAGAAACGAAAGAGATTGGTGAAGAATTTTTGGTGAACGATTCCTGGAGGAACCAACTGAAATTATTAAAGTATTTAAGACCAGTTACGATGAGACTTAAGTTAAATCTCTTCAAAGAAGTTGCATTAAAATATTCTTTAGAGACCAAGATCCATAGATAGCAAAGCCGCAATATATAAAAAACAAAAACAAAAAATACTTAAATCACTGTATATGTATTTATGAAAGAAAAGCAACTCACACTCATTCACTGACTTATTATACTTAGAAGTTATAAATTTGTGTGACAGGATTACTTCTTTTGTTGAATAGCAATCAGCTAAGAACGGGTTTTGAGAAAATCGACTACCGGAGAAATTATAGACAGAAGTTCCGGTTTTTGTACAATTAGACTTCCAGACTTGAATTTTGGCAAGCATGTTTCTTTAGTTAAATAGAGATCCATTATCAGTGGGTCTTTTCGGAACTCGGCCCCCTTTTGCGGGGGAGGGTCTGTAGAGAGTTATAGATTTAAAAAAAATCCTTTGTTTAATTAAAAAACCGACTGAAATTTGGTAGGTAATTTTTTTTTTTTTACTGAGTCTGATCTGCTAAAAATGGATTTTGTGAAAATCGACTCCAACTGAGTTACGGTGGCGTAAAAGAGAAAAGAACATTTGTTTTAGAAATTCAAGTCCTACCTTTTTTAAGGCTGTTAGAATATTTTTAGTAATATCGAAAGCTTAATACACACACATGATTTAAGATATTTACAACTTAAAAAACTATGTTTAGTCATACAACATAACGAAATAGCCAGCGTGGTGGAGGAGGCGGTTAAAGCTGTTTATATTTTAAATTTCATTTTTACATGGCTGAAAATTGTTCTTACGAATAATTGTATTAACTCCACACATAATGCTTTTGATATACAATTTTTGTGATTGGATATTAGTACACTTTAATTCCCGTTTTAACAAAGATTTCTAGGTTTTCTTTTGCTATCCATAAATGTATACAACCCCGTGAAAAAAATTATACGCAAATATTAAATAAAAAGCCTTAATAGAAAGAACTACATTAATTAGTTTGTCTTGATTTAAATTACCGTCACTGGAAGTTGCACACCAACTATTTATCGGAGACTGTACTGTCAAATGAAGAGGCCGATCCCAAAATTGATAATTCCTTTTCCTGACTTTGACACCATGTTACATGAGGAACTTCAGCCTTATTATTCCGCTGTACGGCTTCAGTAGAGTTAGAATATAAATTTTCTACATAATTTCAGCATCGGTGCCTATGAATGCGAAGTCCTTAATTATTTGGCTTTCACACTCTTGAAGCTATTCTGTGAAAGCATCAAACCCCATGCTTTTATTTGAAGTTTGCACCTAAAATGTTTAAAAATGTGAGTAAGTATATTAACAAGAAAATTATGTGATGCAATAATGAAAGGAAATAATGGATTTCTGCTACGCTGGAAAAGTTTCCTTGTAATGTGTATATTCTTCTTAGCTGTTAATATTTAGAAACAAAATGACCGCTAAGAAATTCATCTTATGGAAAGAAATGCATTTATAATGACTGTCTTTTAATGTAAGAATTACATTAAAATATGTCTTAAGGTGAATTTGAGTGAATAATTCATTTTCTATGTATTTTTAACCCAATTTTGAAAGCTAATTATTTTAAACATTATCCTGCTTACATATGTATGTTGTACTTTGTGGAACAGTAAAGAGGAATTATAAAATATTATGTATAATAAACTTTTTGTAAGAAATCTTTTTGTGTATTGCTTAAATATAAGAACGCGTTTTTGCAAATTGTTTTTCGAGTAAATAAATTTAAAAAACATTTTCTAACTGTTTAATTTCTCATTCTGCATATTATGAAATTAATTTGGTTATGAAATATATATTTTTATTATTTAATTTTATGAAATAATGAATCAATATTTATTCAGTTCATCGATTCACTAATTTTCTTTAGGTGGCCTTGTAAAAATCTTGCCTGCAAGCCTCAATGTGTGGAAGAAAGAGAAGGAACACTAGCCATATTTCAAAATAATTCATTTATTTACAGTTTATTTACAATTTATTTTAAGTTAAGAGATGCAACTAATTAATAGATACGAAGACAGTTAATGAGATATACGAGATATTAGAAGACTTTTAATACTTTAATGCACTTACTTTATTCAATAGCTCTGACTTCTCAGCTATCTAATCTAGATTCAATCTCAAGTGACATATCGTCACCTTCAATAATCAATTATTACCTACTAAATATCCACGCCTCACATTCAATTTGATTGATCACTGCTCCGCTAGCAGTCTATCCTGTCTAACCGAAAAGCCTAGACATTATATAGTAGTCATAATTTGCATGTTAACGTTCTCTCCTTCGAAAGAAGCTTTCAAATAAAATAATTTTTAAGGACCAAAAATTCCCCAAGAGGACTGTTAGTAGGAATATCGACGGATAGACCCGCCACAACTTTTAACAGATTATACGAGATGTGACACACACACAAAAAAAAAACGAGACTGGTCCAAAAAATCATTGTACGTACAGAATAAGTTCTTCGCAATATTATCACCTTCGAAGTAGTTCCTTTCAGCATTCGATGCTGCTATTGCTGGTAATAGTTCTGAAACGAGGTTTTTAGAAGACCCTTTTGAACATTTTCCGTTTTTGCCTGAACCTCTTCAATTGAGGAAAAATAAGTTCCCTTTAAGCAAGATTTAATTGTAGGAAATTTTAAAAAAAAGTCACATGAGGCCAAATCAGGTGAATAAGAAGGATGCTCCATCATAGTAATGTTTTTGCTGGTCAGAAACTGCGAAACTGCTGTGAATGGGTATATTGTCTTGGTGCAGCAGCCATCCACACATCACTCCGCATTTCTAGCTTTCTTTTCCAATTTTTTTTGCGAAATCTTTTTAGTACTTCAATGTAGTAATGTTTATTAACAGTTTGACCACTAATGTGAGTGGGAACCCACTCATATCATGATTTTTGGCTATGTTTTGGTCTGTAATCACTTATCTTGGGTGCCCAGTGCCCAGCAGGTTCATAATTTACCACACTGACCCTTCCCCTTGAAAACCTCTTAGGCCTTTCAGTCCCATGTGCACGAGAAAAAGCTTCAGCTCCATAAGCCTCGGTTAATATTTGGAATGTTTTCGTGGCTGATTTCTTAAGTTTCACAAGAAACTTACGAGTTGATTCGACATTTTTATGGCAGAATCCAATTGCACGTGTTCACTCAATGACACAGAGCTCCCAACTGGCGTGATCGGTTATGGCGAAACTGGCCCCACTTGGATAGAGGAGAGGTGTGACATCATCAAATTAGTTTTTGCCGAATCCACTCTTATTTATGCTACACACTTAGTCTCGTTTTTGTGTGTGTGTGTGTGTGTCACTTTGAAAAAGAATGTTTCATAATAATTTTGAAAGAATTAAATTTCAAAGGCAAACATATAAAATTAATTTTTTTAGAAGAAATAATATTTTTGAAATAACATAATATTAAAGTATTAAACATCCAGATATAACTTATTTACACTATTTTAAGCATTCATTACACAAAATTTGTAACATTATGTTACTTTTGCTGAGCAGAGATCAGTTTATGAAGGTGCTTTCAAAACTCGACCCACAAGGAAGTTACGGGATACGGGAAATAAAAAATACTTTTTATCAGCTATTAAACCTACAAACGTAAAATTTAACAAATATGATTTTTTGTTCACCTAAAATATGCAAAAAATTTTTCTGCTTATTTTGCAATTGACGTAAAATTAACTTATTAAACACTTCTTTATCCTTCAATCTGTATTGCTTAATATTTCTATTCACTCGAGCGAAGAACGAGTATACTAGCTAGTAGTGTATAAGCCTAGTGAGAGTTTGTGGCTCCTTTCATTGAAGATCATATATCTTTCATATGTATAATTGCAATACTTTTTAAAATACAGCCCTTTCAAAATGAATGAATCGTTTATACTAACCCTTCATTGAATTAAACTATTAATTGAAAACACTTCAGTCCTTTGAAATAAGGATCACTCTTATTAATAATTCTCGAATTTAAAATAATTATCTCGTTTTTTTTAATGATTATTCGTGAAAACGATTTTTGAAAAGGCTAATTTAAAAGGTAAAAGTAAGTATAAAAGAGTTGATATACTAATCATATTAATCGTTTTGAATTAAAAACTATTTAAACACTTTAGATTTTTCATTTCTTTCATATGTATGAACAACTAAACATATATAGTACTAATTTGCTTTCAAAGATTCAAAACAAAAGATTAATATTCAATAAAAAATGTCTCGAATATAAAAGATGTAGATTGATTCCTTTTTAGTGCGTGGGTTGTTGCAATTTATCGAAAAAGACTAATTAGATTCTTGAAACAAGAATCGATTTTCTTTTATTAATTTTTAAAAATAAAAGAAATTTCTCTTTCAACTTTTGATTTTGAATGAATTTGTCATTTTCCTTTTTACTGAAAAATCGTTTTTTTTTTAAATGCAATAAGTGGAAATACTCAGAATGCAAAAAGTTATTTCATTCTTATAACCGTTAAAAGAACAAAATATTATTAATTATAAAATATCATTAAGTATATATGAGAAAGATTTTTTTCTGATAATAAGAACAGATTTAACTTTAATTTCCTGCAGTGTATCAGTAATTTTGCCTGTCTGAAAGTTTGGAAAAGAAAAGAAAAAAGCAGGCAAGTGGAAATAGGGATCAATATTCTGATTTTTAGTAAAATGCACCATGCAAGTGAAGTCTGAAAAGTTTTTTCTACAATGGAAAAGAAAATTCTGAATATAAAATAAATAAAATTCTGAATTCTTGTAAAATAATACTCTTAACTTTTTTTGTGTGTAAAAATAAGTTATAGAACGCAGAAAAGATCTGGCCACAGTTATGTAGAAGTTTTCTCCTGGATAAAATAGATAAATTTGGAAGCTGGCAACGAACGAATAGCAGTAGATTAACAATACAGCACCTCAGGCAAATGAACTAGTGTATCATATAAAAGGCTAATAATAAGCATGAAGGGACAAATCACCAGAGAACATGGGCTTGCTAACCACGTATAGTCGGAGCAATTTGCCGCACATGCTTATTTTCTTATTGCTGCAGTGTTATGGCGCTTCTACATGCATCGTATATGTAACTCCTTTATATTGTTAATATTTTATTTAAAATACATAACAAGTACGCGGGCGTTTATAAAGTTTAAATATGAAGAACGGAATATTATAAAAGTTTCTCTCACCACTTTAAATGCTCACGAGATCCAAAAATAATGCCGATTAAAGACGATTAATTCAGATAAATTCACTAGCCAAACTCACTCGGATCAGAATCTTCACACAAGTGGCTCAGAATTGCCATCTGTCGATGCATAAAAGTACTAGTAACAAACTTGCGTCTTCCCCGAATTACCTTACTGAAAATAAAACGTATGTATATGAGTGAGAGAAAAATATGCAAAAAATGGTATCAAACTTTCGTAATTAAGTGTGCTAGTTTTTTTCCAATTGTTCTTGGCAGTTTCGTTGACAATAAACAGTACAGTCTAACAATTTTTAGAAGTCGTTTCCGCGATGCGTTAAGGTGACAAGCAGTCAGTAAGTTTGAAATGGGGTTGTGATAGGCTAATTCTGCTAGACGACTCATTATGTCTCGCAGCTGGGTCCAACGAATGTGGGATCAATATCAATTCGAAGATTCTGTGTATAGAAGGCATGTTCTAGCCCAACCACCAGTTACAACACCTACAGAAGATGGTTTTTTTGTCTCTTTTGGCCCGAAAGAGGAGAACCACTACTGAATTGCAGCTAGTTACAGACCATTTTGTACCATCAGTACTACGGTGTGGAAACGTTTTCACAATGCAAGTCTCTGTGCATGACAACCAATTGTGTGCGTCCCCCTCAATAGACAAAGGAAAAGGCCTGCTTATTGTGGGGAAGAGAACACGCTTCCTAGACCAGATAGCAATGGGCTTCTGTACTCTTCACATAAAAACAAACGAGTCCAGATTCACACGAGATAGCGATTCATGGCGTCTGTCCATCTGGAGAGAACAATGCACCAGATACCATCAATCGAACACTGTTAAAAAATGAAAGGTGGTTAATACATAACTCAGTGACGCAACAACCCATTAGGTCCAAGACCCACTGTGCCCATATCAGTATACATGAGCAGATGTTCCGATCAGGTCTGACGCGAAACTCCAAGCAAGCTTGGTACTCATGTATTGACTAACTGAAGGGATGAAAGTCTGAGTTGTCCTTGCCCAGCCCGAGCTTTGAACTTGGGACCCATGGTGTGGAAGCGCGATTCATTCCCACTCAGCCACTGGGCTTCGGTTGTTACATGGTTTGAGCAAGAATTTAACTCAATGGTCACATTGATCTATATGTGTTCCTTGGAGGAATTCTGACTTGTGTGAGATATCGAATGAGATCCTTGATCCTTGTGTCCGCAGATATGTTGATGCTGTTGGTAACAATTTCATTCTGATGGATGATAATGCACGACCTCACCGAGCTGAGGTTGTTGAGGACTATCTTGATGGTTACGGTTTGGAGCGAGTTAAACCTCTATACCTGAAACCGATAGAACATCTTTGGTACTATTGTGGCAGACAGGTTGCTGCTTTAAGTCACTCCACCTAGGGCGTTACATGGGCTAGAATAAGGTCTACTACATGTCTGGCCTACCAATACATTAAAGTTAGGGGTGGGCAAATTCTTAATAAATCTTTTTTTCCAATATTTCTTTGACCTTTTACCGTATAAAAATACAATGTACTGTTTTCTCCAAAAATGAACTTTTCCGCCAAGAGTACTTTTTTCAATTTCTACTATTTGTTCACACTCTCTCTATATTATCTTGTTCAAATTTTCAATCGTTATTAAAATGCTTTTTAATGCCCTCGATTGAGCTGAAATTCTATATACACGATTATTTTGGATGACAATACAGTAATTTAATTATAAGTATTAAAAATAATTAATTAAAACTAATTATTCAAAGAATTGCAAATACAGCCACGTTGGCATCATTTTTGGCGACATGTGTCAAAACTTTAAAAGGTTTTTTCCTCACACTTTAAAGAGCTCATTTAAACTGAAATTTTCTTTACAATATTGTTTTGGGTAACAATACGATATAATTTAATTATAGTTAATTAAAATTATTTACTGAAATTAATTATTTAAAGAGTTACAGATACAGCCACGTTGGCTTCATTTTTAGCAACTTGGGTCAAATCTTTAAAAGATTTTTTCCCCTCACGTTTCTCATTTTTTTTTCAAAGCTGAACAGTTGAGCTGAAATTTTACATACACGATTGTTTTGGATGACAATACTATACTTTAATGATAATTAATAAAAATTAATTGGCACTTAATGTTGTGATTCTGTCATATGTATATACATATTTATATTAATTGTAACTATTTAATAAAAAATAACTAAATTAATTTTTTTGTTGTTGATGTAAGTAGGAATTGAATTTGAATTATTTTTTTTATTTCACTTGATTTGTTTAAAATCCTTTTTTCATAAAACGAATGCACATTTGTAAGACGCATTTAATAAAGAACTGTTTATAATGCATACTTCCTCCAAAATTTGTTGTTTCTACATTCATTCATTTGCAAATAAGTTTTAAAAAAAACTGGGTTGTACCTTAACTTTTGGAGGAGAGTGTGTGAAACTAGCTTTAATATTATAACGAAGGGCTTATGGGAATGAATATTTTTACTTTTTTTAATTTACCGATATATATTCTTAAGTGTACTGAAAGCGACACATGCCGACGTAGTAGATCACTTAGCCGTAATAATTTACGTTTCCGGGGTGCACCAACGAGGTGGTGGATCTACACTGCACTCCTCAACTCTCTCAACTCCTCCTATTGCTCTATCTCAACTTCTTTGCCACACAGATCGTGTTTCAAAAGTAGTTATTCTGTGTGATTCAAGGGCGGCCCTCCAAGCAATATCTTCCATCGAGGCACCTTTGTCAAAGAATAGTCTCAAATGTCAACTGTTAATTGGTGATTTACTTCAAAGCCACGTAGACATTGCCATGCAATGGATTCCGGCGCACTGTGGCATTGATGGGAATGAAAATGCCGATTGCTAGGCGAAGAAGGGGACAAAAATCTTACAAACCTCTATAATAATACAGTTCCCTTTTATAGCGCCAAAAGAATTATAAAGAAATACTACAGAGAGCACTTCTGGTCTAAATTCAACCAAAAGAATAAACAAATGGTGTGGTTTAGCAAACTCCTTCATATTCCAAAATGGCCACGAGATAGAGCTGTAGCCGATTTTCGAATCGCCACTGGCCACGACTGCCTATCTAAGCATCTAAACATGATAGGCATTGCTCAGAGTCCATTTTGTAAACTGTGCGACTCCAATGAAGAAAAGGACGCCATTCATTTGGCACTCTGCCGTGCACTCAGCTCTGGATCCATGTGGAGCAGATATTGGGAGGCCAGACACAAAATGTGTGATTTATAGACTATACTGTGAACTTGTGTTTCTTTTCTTATTTTTTCTTTCATTATTTTTTGTGTTGTCCTTTGTTTGTTTTTTGTCAATATTCTCTGCTTCTCATTTTGTTTGCAGTTGTCTTGTAATCCGCCATTGGAAATAAAAAAAAAATATTCTTAAGTGTATACAGAAGTATTTATAAAGATGTTTTACCACAAATTACTTGATTTACTGTGTTAAATACCGTAAGCTTCAAAGGAATTAATTATTAAGCAATTCATCAATCTGTTAAATTAATTTTGCCGTCATATTATTTTTAGTTTAGTTTTAACTATGAAGAGAAGATGAAACTGATACAAGTGAAAGAGAGAAATATCGTAATAAAAATAAGAAGCAATGTACATAGAAAGCGTTTCGCGTTTTTCAGTAAAAATAAGAGGATTTGACGTCAGTAATTTAATCTCACGTTTATGAGAAACTCGTTCAGGCGTGACTAGAAAAATAATATGAATTTTCAATTTTCACTGGGAAAAAGTGTTTTTGAGTAAAAATGGGAGCTTTATAGTTCTTACCTCAACACTTCGGCAGATTTTCAATACTTATTTAAAATTGGAAAAGAGTTTCCTTTTTAAGATCAAAATGAGCAGAATAAGATCAAAATGTATTTTACCAGGGCTGATACAGTAGATTTTGTATTTATTTTAACATACAGGAGAAAAGGCGTTTTATTTTCTAAATTTAATTAAATACAAATAAATATAATCGTTATATATAGGGTATATTATTAAGGGTAACATAATTAAAATATTTGCATAAGAAATACTTAAAGATTGCCAGGAACCAATGTCCCTGAGATTAAAGTATGATTTCTGCACTAAAATATTGTTGCAAAATTTGTGAAGGGGAAAACAGCCGACGATTCCAGTTATTTTAATAATAATACGTCTATGACAAATTGACGTATTTACACAAATAAATATTATAACAGATTATTTACAGTAGTGAAAACCCCGCTTGCTATAAACAAGCTTTACAACGTTCCAAAAACGCTACTCTTAACAGTTCCGTTAGCAGGAATTATGACAGATACCATCTCTTTCTTATTGCACTCAACGCACAACAGATTCTGATCTCGACTGTACTCGCTTCTGAACTCCACCAACCTTTTGCTCACGGACATTTTTAAAAGGATAGATCCTAGAGCCTTCTAGATGATTCCTTGGTGTCATAGCATTTTTTGCCCAATTTAACGCTAAAAGTGACAAAGTCGCCAGCAGTACCTTGTTCCCTTTTTCTCAGGTTGCCATGAACTTATTTTTCAAATTTTCGCTCGGAAGCGAACTTTGCGCCTAAAACTTAATTTTCCCAGAAGGAGGAAAGTGCTGCAAGGAAAATAACATATGTGGTGCGTTACAATATAATAATTTCTATAAAACTTTGAGCGGAATATATAGAATGAATCTAAATATTTTTTAAGGTAGCTGACTACCCTAAAATTGGGAATTTTGCCAAAAGTTGACAAATTTTTATTATTATTTTATTTTATGTGGGTCAGCGTATTAGCTTTATAAAAATACCAAGTTTATCATTTTCCGTTCACTAGAACAAAAACTACAAGTGTTTTAGTAAAAACAGATGCCACTACTTTAACCAAGATGTCATACTTTAAAACGCGTTTTACTCGAAATGTGATTTTTTGAAAATATTCAAACGGAGTCAGCGATTGCTAAAAAAAGTTTTGAACATAATAAAATGAAATTTTTTCTGTATGTTCTGCATAATAATAGAATTGTTTTAACCTTCCGATTTATCACTCACTGTTTTATTACAAAATTTACGGTCTCTTATGTGAATATAGTCACTGTTTTTTTAAGCAATTTCTGAGATAAAGTGCTCTAGTTATTGTAAAAAAGAAAATATCCTTTATCCTGAAGGTCATTTCAAAAATAAATAATATAACAACACATTAACTGATTGAAAAAAATTGAAAATTTGTTCATAAACCTTTGGTACAGAATAGACCGCGTTTATGCTATTTTTACCTAATTTTTCCCATTTTAGTAATAATAATTTCTTTTTCTCTTCTTAATTTTAGCACATTTTTTTTAAAATGCACTAAATAAATCTAAAAATAACAAAAAAATCCCCATATCTCCTTTTTTGAAAAAAAAAATTGTCGCAACCGTCGGATACCTTAAGACCATAATTACTTATGTATTACTACTATACAGGTTGCTTAGTAGTCAAATAAGTATGTTTGTACGTTTTTAAAACATGGTAGGCCTATGCAAGTCCTCATACAACATTCTATTGAAGAATCTAAATATTTAAGTAACAAAATTCCTTTAAATGCGATTTTTTAGTAATATAATACATTCATTGAAATTGAAAAACTTCTTTTTGTTGGAAACTTACGTTAAATCGCTTTATCCTAAATATGTTGCAATAAACTGGCTAGAAATAAACAAATGGCATTGTATGAAATTTTATGACAAAAATTTCCTGCAAATTCCTTCCATTCATACGTCTTTATTTTTAAATTTAGTTTTTGTTTCTATTATACTAAGGGTATGATGTTAGGAAAATGTAGAAATTACTTTAGGCCTTAATCATGTTTCAGTTTAACTATCCCACTCAGAGATTATTAAAAAACACTGATTCTCAAAACAAGTTATACAGAGTTTTATGAAATATGACCGACTAATTCAGAGGGAGGACAGTAAAGCGTGGGGTCGACAAATCAACATAGAACATGGGGTCACAAACTATGTTTAGTCGGTGAAAATCGTGATAATCGTAGCCGTCGGGTGACAGAAGATGACAAGACGATGAGCTAGACAGGGATTTGGAGAACTGTAGTAGGGCTGAAGAAACCTGTGCTTGCTTCCAAATTGCTCACTTCTCCCGGAGTTGCTGCAGGGAGTAACGGCCATTGCGCAACAGAAAGTGTGACTCATACATGTTGGTGCACTAACACATTTTTCGATTGCGGTGTGAAGCAACCTCCTTGCTCCATATCCCGAGATATGGATTGGACGTGACGGGCCTGTGGTTTGGCCTCTACGATCCTCAGACCTCAATCTTCTGGACCAACCTGATATCACTTGTTTATGAGACGCTGGTGGCTACAGTGGAGGTTTTTCCGCCAAGGACCACCGTCTTTTCAGCTGATATCGCCAGCATACAGGATCTGTTTGAAAGCGTCTGACAATCCTTCGTTCTTAGGTGTCAAGAGAGCTACTAGCTACGCGGTCGCAACATTGAACAATTTCTGTGCAAACACTTGTCGTTGCATTTTGAACGCCAAGCTGTGATGCATTCTTCGTACTGTAATCATGCTTTAAGACTAATAAATGAATTTTGGACCTCTTATAGCCCTTTTGCATACCACTTGGCATCACACACTTCATAAGTTTTATTTGCTATATTTGGGGGAAGACTCCACATGGTTTAGAAACAAATGAAATGGTCCTGAATTTTTTTCATTTTATAACACTGTATATTATTGTATAAAATATAACTACAATTAATAATTATGCTGTGAGTATGGTACAGAAGATCTTCGTAGGACTAGCATTAGGAATGTGCAGGGCTGAAGTTGATTATAACTTCAGCCTGCTGTAGATAACTCTGTAGGAAAATTCGTTTTTAGCAAACTCAAGGAAGATCTATACTTAGATGAATGTGGTCTTCAAATGAATAATGAACTCGGTAAATTTTTTGTAAAGAAAGGATCGCGTGATGTCTACCATCACGTCAGGAGAGAAAGAGGAGATCAAAACTACCAATGACGAAGGTAATTCCTTCCTCCACACACACACACACATATCGTATTTATAAAGATAAAAGGAAAATTCCTGAGTTTGAGGATGGCATGCCACCGGGTTCACATGTAGAGATGAACGAAACATCCGCTTACAACAATTCAGATGTGTTCATGAAATTTCTGAGGAATCATTTTATACCAAGGAAAGAATCTGGAAAAGTTCTCCTCATTTTAGATAGCCACGCATCCCGTTGCTCAGATGTGGCAGTATTAGATTTAGCTGCAGAAATTGACGTAATTATTTTCTGTCTTTCAAGCCACATCACCCAGTATTTACAGCCACTTGATCGCTCGTTTTTAAACCACTGAAAACATATTGGCGACAAGCCTTGAGCTCCTTGATACACAACAAGCCAAATCATAAAGCGTCAAGACTTCAGTTTGGATCTCTTCTGAATGCAGCTTGGAGCAAGGCAGCCACAGTAGGAAATGGTACTTCTGGGTTTTCAGCTACTGGAATTTACCCCTATAACAGGCAAGAAATCCCACAGTATCCTTTTGCTATTTCTGATGGTTCCAGCAATGATACAGCTGTAGCATCTACAAGTGGAGCAGGGAACATGCCTACATCAGCAAATGCTTCCACCAGAAGTAGGCTATCATCATCGGTTGCCTCCCCCAGCACATAATACGCGGAATTTCTTGTCTAGAAGCAATTAGCCCTATTCCTTCTGTTAAAAAACGTAAGCCATATGAGCGTAAAAAACAAACATCAAAAGTCTTAACGGAATCAAAGAATGGATCAACTATGCGGGAAAAGGCCCAAGAAAAGCTAGAAAAGGTGGGTAAGGGCAAAACAAATAACAAGAAACCTTAAAAAAACTGAAGAAAAAGAGACGTGTCAGTTTGTCATTCTCAAGTGAAAAAATTTCTCTATATACTAGTGGTGACAGTTCTGATGAGCATAATAATGGCGATTTTTATGCTGTGTGTTAAGGGTACGTTTATGCTAAAATAGGATGGAAATTTTAAGCTGTTTCAATATTATGCTTATTACAGCTAAGTTTTCATTGAAAATTTCTGTTTTGCGGACGATTTGATTTGTTTTTGATTTACCACGGTCGAATAATGAGGAAAAACCTGAGCTATAGTCCTTCGCCAAACTTCAACGTACGGGAAGAATTAGATTCTCGATAAATTTAACGTGCATCGACCTCTCTATATAACAAACCTTTTGTAGCACTAGAACTCTATGCTGCACCTCTGCAACGATGGGAACGAGCAACGTTATGTCTCTAACTACATAAATATTAATGTAAATTTATATATTATACTAAAACGTAAACTTGATGTTCTAAATTTAGTAATATTGATAATTCTAATATTTGTTTCATGTTGTTTTTATCAGACACTGAAGTATTAGATTTATTAAATATTTAAAATTTCTTCCATTTTTTTTAATTTAAAATATATATTAATTCAAATATCTGCATATATTTTGTGAATTTGTAGATTACGCTTATATATTCTAAATGAATTTTGTTTTAAAATATGCAAATAAACAATCTAAATAGATATGAGTTTTAAATATCAAGCTTGTTTCGACCAATTATTAAATGATTTTTCATCTGAAAATACTTGCATTCGATTCTCAGCTTTGTTAATTAAGATTTTTAATTTGGTAGGTATTCATTTTACAATCATGAAAGAGATAATTACGCTTCATATTAAAAAAGATAAAAAATAAATATAAATAAAAGGTTCTTATAAATAACAATGCACGATCCTCTCTTTTATAATAGGAAAACAGGAAAAGTTAATCTTCATTCCCTGTCTTTAATTACAAAATATTTCCTAATGAACGAAGATTAATTATGAAAGATTTATCACATTAATATGAGAAAAAAGCAACTAAAGAATGATTAGACGAGTTAGTTGATTGATAAGAATATTAATCATAGATCTTAATTACCATGTAAGTATAAATAAAATTATAATTTTTTTTCTTTTGTTTATAATGGATTTTAATACACATTTTACCAGCCCATTGAAAATAAATTTACCGGTAATAAATTGAACTATGACATGTATAGACATTTTAATAATACTGTGTAAATTGATTTTAATCGTGGAAATCAATTAAAATTTTGATTAAAATTTTTTTTAGATTATTTGAATTTTGCAGACTGGGAAGTTTTTTGTAAGATGCTTGCAATTTTATCAACAAAAATAACAGATAAAGTAAAAAAAATAAAATTATTAATACCATTAACTATTAAAGGTATAATGGAACTTATTATATATGAAAATTATTTTTAACTGAGTGGTTATTTGTTTAACAAATTCTAATTTACTGATAAAATAATTTTAAAAAAAAAATTACATTCTTGTTTTTTTACTGCATATAATTATTAGTTAAGTAACAAATTAAACAAAAATGTTCTAAACCAGGCCCTGGCAACCTTTTTCATGCATGCCAGATTAAGGCCATGGTGCAATTTTCATGGCATTCTTCATCACACTACACATTTGTCAATTTTATGTGGGTGGAAGTTAATGATTTTGAAACATAGCTTATTGAACTAACAAGTTCAGAATTATGGAAAGGAAAATTTAAGAAATTACGAAAAAAATCGGGAAAAAATCCGAAAGTTAACCCTAACGACAAATTGACAGCTATTTTAACTTATGTATCTCATTGTTATTTTCATCCCTTCAGTTGGTCGATAAAATGAGTACCATGCTTGCTTGGGAACTGAACACTGGAAGTTTCGCATCAGTCTGACCCCTTGACCAAAATATCTGCTCATACACCCCAGTGTCTAAGGTCACGAAAGCTGTGATAGGCATAGCAGGCCTTGGCCCTCATGGGCTGTTGCACCACTGAGTTCAGTATTGCATAGTTGGAAATATTTAATTGTATGAAGAGAATATTGGATATGTGCTCTGCTTTCCGCTTTCGATTCTACATATCCCTGTGAACAAATATTTTTCCATTTGTAAAATATTTTGATTTCGCAAAGAAGTTACTTAATAACTGAATCTTAAGATTTGTGTCAACTTGAAAGTTAAAAATATTACCCCTTACATAGTGATATTGAGTAAAGCGGTGTAAGGATAAGGTTCGTATTAAAATTTAATATTTTTCCATTTAACTATACTGAAGTGGAATATTTGTACATTTTATGTTGTTTAACTTATTTTAATCTCAGTCAATCAGATAACAGCAAAGGTAAAATTTATTTTCTTAAGTATACAAAGTATAGTAATATAAGTATAAAAATCTACATCTACGGGGGGGGGGGATTGACAAGTAAGGTCTCCAATAGCATAAAATAAGTTTTCGGCAAGATGAAACAATAACTGAGATATCAAAATGAAGGAAATTTATTATTCTTACATATTGTAAACTCATTTCTCAACATAGTCTCTACTAACAGGTACACATTTGTTCAATCCTTCTATCCATTTCTTCATTCCGCTCATGTAGAAAGATTCTGGTTGGCTGCGTATTCAGCGTATTCATTTGCACCTGGCTGCCTAAACTTCGGCATCCGTTGAAAAACGTTGACCTTTCAGTGTCTCCTTCAATTTTGGGAACAACCAAAAGTCCGACGGTGCCAAATCTGGGTTGCAAGGAGGTTATGGAACTACTGTGAATTTCATTCCTCTCATGACGTCTTGTGTTTGTGCGTTGCAATGCGGCCTTGCATTGTCGTAATACAAAAGAAAGACGTTTCTTTCGAGTTTGATTCTACGGATGCGTTGCTTGAATGATCTTAAAGATGCGCAGTATCAATCCTTTAGTCAGAAATTCTATATAGAGCACACCACTTGCATCTCAAACGATGGTGAGCCTGAATTTTGTTGCTGACGTTAAAGTTTTGAATGTTGTCATACTCGAAGAACTTGGATGACGATATTCCATGCATTGTCTCTTGTTTTTTGAGTCATAATGATGAATCCAGGATCCAAAGAGTAGCTGTTAGTGGTAACTATGTTGAGAAATTAGTTAACAATATGAAAGAGTAATAAAAATTTCCTTCATTCTGATACCTCTTATAATATTTTACCTTGTCGGAAACTTATTTTATGCTATTGAAGAATTTACTTATCAATCACCCTTGTATGAATTATATCTTTTCAGATAAGGGCGTTACACTTTATTATTTAAGATAGATAAATAAGTTGATAAGTATATAAGTTGATAAATTATATAATTAAAGATAAACATCGCATAGAATTATTTTTCCAAATGTTTTATTTAAAAAAAGTTTTCAATTCAAATAACAGAGTGACGAGAAAAATATATATCTTTCAAATATCTAAAGAATGTTGCAAAATTTTGATCAGCATCTAAATCTATGGAAATAATTTCCGCGAGTTCAGAATCTCCAAAAATTGCACGAGTTTTTTATATAGGTGACGAATAAACTTCGTTTTCGTTATGAAAAGGAACTAACTCTATGAACATTTTTGTTCCCTGAAATTGAGGCGACGTGGTAAATACGTATTCTTGCTTAGAATCGAAATGAAAAGCGAGAACAGAAAGAGAAAATTTTACTTGAATTCTTAATGGAATTGGAGATATTTTTCTTTTTTTCTCCGTTCTATGAATCACGTACATAAAAAAGAGGTGGGAAAAAATGAAACTGCGTTTTTGTGAAACCGGAACAGAAAGACACTGGGAAAAACATTTCTATAAATATTTGGCTAAGTTTTTAGGAACCGTTGTTTCTCAAAAAAATGGACACTACATCAAAAACTTATTCTAAAGATAAACAAATGATAAAAAAAAGAAGAAATGCATTTTTGCTTTGAAAAGAAAAAGATTTTCATGAAAATATTCCAGAAAGAAAAGATCATCGTGATAATGTAAGGTATATAGATTTTGTCTGAATTGTTTAATATTTTTTGTAATATATGTATAAGCCTTGAAATCATCCATAATCATTTTTTGAAAACATAATAAGTGAGCTACTTATATATATATTTAAATATATATATATGTATGTCAATATTTAAAATAAAATATAAAACATACTATATACTGATGAATATAATAAATTTGCGTCTTTTTCTCAGATTTTAATTACTTTCTTTGTTAATCTTTAATTTCGTAGCAAAAATGTACAGAAACAAGAATTAATTTTTCAGTGTCGCATTTTTATAATGTCTATGACATTTTTGAATATTTTTATACATTTTAGTTAACTTAGTTCAATGGGAAATTTTTCCTCTTCATAAGCAGTCGATGAATTTATATGCAGGTAACCAAATGGTAGGTAATGTAAAAAAAGTTTGAAATTTTCGATTTCTTGAAGAGTATCTTTCCATCATGAATTTTTAAAGGTAAAAATAATAAAAGCGGTTAACTAGAATCTCTTTTGAATTGGAGGGCATTATCAGAAGTTATTTTTATGTCATTACACATATATAAATATACATATATATACATACATAATGTTATTATATATATATATATATATATATATGTATATATATAGTATCATAAAATGAAAAAATACACAGTATAATAAAATTGATAGTATTAAATTATACCACTAACAAAACTAGAAGATTTAAACCAGATTTCAAGAAACACAATATAAAAAATGATGGAAAAGTATATTGTACTAGAATTAACAAAGCGTATGTATAGCATGAAACAGAGTTAAAACATTAAAATGTAAAAAACCAGAAGTGTGTATGTATATATATATATATATATATATATATATATATATATTCAAAATTTCTCTACAAGAGAGAGAGATGAATAAACATAATCAAAACTGAAAAGAATTGAAATTGAAAGATAACCAGACAACAGAATTTAAAAGAAAATATGAAAAATTAAAATAATAGAGTAAATATAAAAAGAATAAAAAAATGGATTTTACAGTATTATCAACATTGCTGACTTAGGACAGCTGTTATATAAAATTTTTTATATAAAAGTGGGTTGAACATTTTTGTGGCAGCCAACCTTCCCCTTTCTTTAATAATCTGAGCAAAAACCTATTGAAAATAATGGATAGGAAATCTAAATCCATTATAAGAAAAAGGTAACTTGCCTAAAAATTGCATACAGACACGCAGAGCCCGCGCTAAATCTGAGTACAATAAACAAGTTTTTGCCAGATTCTGGACCCAAATACATATTCATAGCAAAGCAATGGCTGAAAAGTAGCCCTTAGCAAAAGGATGAAAATAATAGAAACAATAAATTAAGAATTGTAAACATACTACCATTATCTTGGGACACTAAGATATTATATGATTTAAAAGTATAAAAAATTAAATTAAAAAAGTAATAATATCTAAAATTAGAAATTGGGTTATCTAAAACTATATAGGAAGAATAATAAATTCATAATAATAACATACTTATAAACTATGGAAATTTAATAATTACTATTTAGAATTTCATTATTCAACTATCTATTAATAAAATTAATTGGGTATTTTTGAATTAAACAGTATTTAGTAAAATTTTTATAGTTTTTTCTGATTTATTTGAAACTAAAAATTTATTGCGTTGTGTGTAATTAATAGCAATATTTCTGAACATATAGACATGCACATTACTCTCCCAATGTGGTACATTTATGATATTGAAATTAAAATCTTCTCGTTTATCATAAATATTAGTAACTATTTTACTATCTTTTAATTTAATTTCTATATGAAGAAAATTTACTTCGTACTTGTTACTATTTGTCTGAATTAAATTAAGATATTGTGGATAAAAATTAATGTCAGGTTTAAAATTGTCTTGTTTGCCTAAAATGATAATATCATCTATAGCGAAAAAAGTAATATTCTAAGTTACATATATGAAACCACACTGCTGGCCTCGGTAAATGCAACACCAAGAAAGACAAGAAATAGCACAACAAAATTTATTTTGTAGATAACATGTTGACCAAGTATCAAATGATTAAATTTATAGACTTCTGTGAAGTGTGGTTCCTGCCAGAAACAGTAGCCAGAGTATCTGCCATTGTTGGAGATCACCGCTGCCACACGCCTCGGCATTGATTCAAAGAGACTTTGGATGTGTTCGTGGGGTACACAGACCAAGCAGCTTCCATACGTTGCCAAAGTGGATCTGGTGTGGCAGCTGGGGGGTTTAATCTGGGTCAATCGTTGGGCAACCATGGACCACATGTTTTCTATCGGTGAAAGATCCGGAGAGAGAGCCGGTCAGGGAAGCAATTCAATCTGGTGATTGACGAAGAACCTTTGGACAATGCTTGACACGTGTGGGCGCGCATTATCCTGTTGAAATATGGCTGTGGCCAAGCCCTGAAATTAAGGGAGGACAACTGGCTCCAACATCTCGGAGATGTAGCGCTGGCTATTTAAAGTACTGGCAATGCGTGCTAGAGGAGTGCAAGAGTGATTATCAATACCGCCCCATACCATAATACCCGGTACAGGGCCAGTGTGGCAGTGCATAACGCAGCTGTTCAGCATCCTCTCTCCACGGTGTCTCCAGACTCGAATCCGACCATCGTGGTGTTGCAGGCAGATGCGTGACTCGTCAGTAAAGACAACTTAATTCCAATCTGCTGTCCACATTCTTCTTTCATCGCACCATTGGCGGCGGAGACGTCTGTAATTCTGCGTCAAGGGTAGACCAAGCAATGGACCTCTTGCGGACATACCACTCTGCTGTAAACGGCGTCGAATGCTACGCGCAGACACTGAATGATGCGTTACAGACTCAATGTGCTGTGCTATGACTCGTGATGTGACTGAGCGATCCGTCACTGCCATGCGCACAATTTGCTTGTCCTCACCTGAAGTGGTGCACTGAGGTGGATGCGATCTACCACGTCGGTCCGTCTTACCCTCCTGCATCCAACGGTCACATATCCGCATTACAGTTGTTTGGTTTCTTCCAACACGACTACCGATTTCCCTGAAAGATAATCCACAATCTCGGTAGACCACTCTACTTTCTCTGTCAAACTCGGATACTTGATCAAACGCTGATCGTTGTTTTCTACGAGACATAACTGATCATTTTTGGAAAAATCCACAAGAAATCACTATTGCCGAACTTGAAATCGTCGAAATTTCTAAGCCTTAATTACCGCTTTGAGATAAATATATAAATAATGATAAATATATAAATTGGCAAGACAGTTGCTAACAGGGCCACCTTATGGCAGATCCTTATTCTGTAGACACATACACACACACACACATATATATATATATGTGTGTGTGTGTGTGTGCGTGTGTGTGTAGTAGCCTTTCCGCACTCACGTCCTTACGTAATTCATGGTTTCATGATGTCCCCTCCACGGGTTCAATGATGTTCAAAAGCTGTTTTAGCGAATTTCTTAACAAAAGAAACACATACAATAACAAATTCAAAATTTATAGGTATAATATTTCAGAAACGGGAATTTTCGTTTTTAATGTCTTCATAACCCCATTTGCAGTCAAAACTCGAAAAAATTCACATTTAGCGGATTTCTTCTGAATAAAAGAAACATGCTTGCCTTGTTTCAAGTAGAAATAATTAATTATTTCCAGAGATACCATGTTGAATGAGTGAGTCTCTTTTCTCATATATGTGTTTGGGAAAACTTTAAATACTGATTATTTGCCGTTCAGTTCTATCTGATTATGTTCACCCGATAAATATCTTAAATTCTGGAAATAAATAAATGTGGGCAACTTCATTTTGTTAGTTGATGGGATCATTCACTAGCGTTAAATAACCGACTGTTTAAAAGTTATTAATTCACCCGTTTCCCTAGCAATCTTTTTTTTTTAAAAAAAAGTGCGTATGTTCAGATTTATTTCATTTTCATATAAACTGGAAAAGAGAGTTAGCAAGCCTGGTGGAAAATTTTTTCATTTTGGTTTGATGAAATATGATGAATATTTTTTCGCACATTAATATCATAACTCAGGTTCTTTTAAACATAAAAAAATACGGCATTACTTGAAACAATGTAAAATTCAACTCTTTCTTTCTTTTAAGAAATATTATGAAAGAAACTACAGTTATATATTGAGACGATATGATAGGAATATGAGAAAAGGAGAGTATAATCATTCATAAATAAATTTATTTGCATACTAAATAAAATATTGGAAAATACTTAATTTGTACAAAAAAATTAACTCTATAACTTTAACTGTTTATTTTTACTATTTTTTTACTATTTTAAGTGACGTTGTAACTTTTGTGATAACGGGAAAACCGGAAAAATATTCCAAATGTATATTACAAAAATAATGTAACCTTTTTATTTTACTTCTAGCGTATTATATTTAAAATCTATAAGAATACTTAAACGCAGAGAGATAAAACATCTAAAACTCCTCGAACTTTGCGTTTAAAAAATCATTTCACGTGGTTAATTATCCCCCCCCCCACCCAATTTTATTGTTTGATTATAAGTTTTGTATCGCAAGTCTCCATTGATTTATTTTCCAGATGCACAAGTTGCTGAAATTACGAACACTTTATTTTACTCATCTTTGCAAAATCTGTATATTGTCATTCACAGAATTTTGTTACTTGAAATGTATTTTGAATGTAAATCATATAAATGTTGTAAATAGTATATTTATTTTCAATACATATTTTGGTAGAAATTTTGAATTTTTTATAAATTAAGTCGGAAATTTTCCTTTACATAAGTACCTTTAATAATTAATATAACAATAAGTTGATTTGTATTTGCTTAAGGAATTCGCAAATCGTCAGAACCAAAACTTTTAAATCAACTGGTTGTCCTTTCTTTTCTAAAATAGTTTCTCGTGAAAAATATTTAACCGGATGAAATTATATGTACAATGTTTTTCATCTTGACAAATCAAAAATGAATATGACTTATTTCAATTTTAATTCATTTCTCTAACTAACTTTGTCAAATTAAAATCATAATTTTTTTAAAAAAATGTTTGATATTATTCTATGTTGTGTATATTATTTCGTCTTCATAAGTCTTACTTCTCTAATTATTTGAACAAAGCTAAAAAAAAGTGGACTGAAAAAACAACAAAATCTTTAAATTCAATAAATTCTAGAAAATTTAACTAAGTAAACTATTTATTTCACTTATAATTGTACGAAATATAAAATTGTAACGAAACCACAAAAATACTGAAAATAATTTTTCTTGTGTTTGAGACTCCCCATGGAAACAACCTTTTTAGATTAATGAACAAGAAAACATTTGTAAAGGAAGGAAAGGCAAAGCAATAACCATTTCCAGTCCCGTGAATTCTAGATGAGGCCAAAATACTTATTCTTTATTGAAACTGAAATAGGTAAAAAAAAAAAAAAAACTACAAAGATATATTGGAAAATATTTTCTGAATTCTAAATGGAATGTTCGATATTTTTATAGTCTCTCTCCTTTCGATAAAAAAGTAACTACAAAGAAGGAATAGA
>BMAO01025160.1:0-19850 GCA_019973975.1 Trichonephila clavata | reverse complement strand
AAAGTACTTCAACGTAGAAATTAATAAATAAAAAGCCCTGATTAGACTTTTATTTATTCGTTAGTTTAAATACTTATATAGGAAAAAAAGAAACTTGGATCAAATGCAAATCAAATACTTCACTGCAAAATAAAGATACATATTCAGTTGGACACGTAAATCACATCCCTCACGCATGTACCAGATGTCACTCCTGTCCTACTCACGAACTGAAGAGGAAATGAGTCTTTTGTGCATGGTAAATAGCCCACATTCTTTTTCATCTATTTCGTAGCCATTTTAGGCACAGAAGATGAAAATGACATCTTTTTTTGATATAGCTTTGAGGAAGAAAAAATACAAAGATAAAACCTTGGAAACTCAATTTTCTTGCCGACAAAAGGCCATGATGAGCTTCGGAACTCAATGCTGAGGATCGTTTGTCAAAGTATGCGTTCGTATTGTGCGATATGTATTTACGGGTTCCTATTTCATACCTTTTTCCATGTATCCTATGATTTTATAGTCTTTATGAGCTTTGCAGTTTATGGTACAAGCCATGGCAATCTTAAATAAGAAAAAAAGGAAACTTTTCCTCTGATATTTTTTTGTTTAGAGTTTCCCAGTCGCAAATCATCTCGGTATTTCCCGAAAGAAAATATAAAACTTTCAGAGTACTTCCGTTATAGAATGTCCCACTATTTAGAATTCAGCTTCTGTACTTTTTTTTCCCTGAGTAATTCCAGACTCAATTTTCTTCCTCAAAGTTTCGGTTATGTATCATTTCCTTGAATGAAGATTTCGTTTGAAAATTCTATGTTTTAAGTCAAATGATTGGGTGGTTTCTTTTCAATGTTGAGGTCTTTTGGTAAAGCATTACTTTCGAAATTTTAGTAGCTCCGAATTTTATCTT
Source organism: Trichonephila clavata (assembly GCA_019973975.1). Classification (NCBI taxonomy): domain Eukaryota; kingdom Metazoa; phylum Arthropoda; class Arachnida; order Araneae; family Nephilidae; genus Trichonephila; species Trichonephila clavata. Next base: position 18,958 of record BMAO01025160.1, on the reverse strand, counting down.
TAGGAAATATTTTAGAACGTATTCAATTGTCAAGCAGTTATATAATTTTTAGTAACTTTTTGGTACAGAATAATTCAAATAACTTTCACATGTATTTTAAATTAGTAACTGACTACGCACTTACCTTGAGAACACGATACAAAATGTAGCCCTTATTATTTTATTTTAAAATCTTTAAGCAATTCCAGATACGTTTTTCTCAAGTACCTTATTAATAGTTTTTATTCATTTAATTAAGAATGTATTTTTTATTGGTTATATCATGCTAAATAATAGAAGTGTATTCATTACTAAAGTTTAGAAAATGTCATATTTACTGCATTCGGAAATTATTCAGACACACAGCTATATTTCTGGTGAAAGGTACAGGGTGATCCCGAATTCATGAAACAAACTTTAAGGGTAGATACAGGATATTGTAACAATCATTTATTGCATAAGAATGTATGGGCGCAAGAGACGCGGCGAGGTGCAAACAGGATAAATAAAAGAAATAAGAAAGGGAGTTATCGGCTAGTATTGTTGCCGGTAGGAGGCAGTAGATGTCTAACCACTGTTCAATATGATGCATCTCATATTGAAAATACCATTAGTAATTTCAAAGGAGGCTAATACGGGAGACTTTACGTATACCGAAAATGCAGACATGCATTACATGTACGGCCGTGCAAATGATAACGGCAGAACTGTGCCACTAATGTATCACGCGCGGTTTCCTGATCGACGAATGCTGGATCACAGAATTTTTCTGCTGTTACATCGTCAACTTCATGATACATGTTCGTTCCACGTCACCACACATAATGCTAGTCGAAAAAGTCCAAGCCTGCATGAAAGCGTTTTGAACGTTGTCGCTGATAGACCTGAGTCAATTACAAGAGCTATTGCTCATCACGTAAGTGTGAGTCATCAGACCGTTTGTAGGGTGTTAAACGAAAAACGCCTACACCTCTATCATTTTCAGCTAGTATAAGCTTTGAATCCGGCAGACTTCTTTCTACGACTCCAGTGGGTGGTACAGCAATGTGCGCTGCAGTTGGACTTCATAACTCATGAGCTGAACAGTTATGGACAGTTATTGTAAAGATTGCACTTGTCAAGCACTCAAAAAACACTTTGTCTCCTTTCGTCTCTTATTTTTGTGTTTGTGCCTGACTACGTCATTTGCGCCTATACAATCCTATTCAATAAATGATTGTTACAATGTCTTGTACCTAACATTACAGTTTGTACAATGAATTCGGGACCACCCTGTATCAGTTTGAGATTTGTTATTTGAGAAATTATTGATATATTTTTTTAAAAAAATGAGTTGATAAATAATAAGGGAGATAGAAATCTAATAGAGAACAATAATCAATAACGGACAATAGAAAAGAAATTTCTAAGCAAGATGTTGTTAGCCATAGATAAACACTTTGTGCGGTTTGTTCTCTCTATGTACGCCATACATATATATAAACATTTGTACTTTTTTATTTAACCTAGTTGGGTTGTATATTTATTTTTAAAAAATATCTTAATAATACGGTATATTAAAATTTTTTTAAAGCTCTATTATTTTAAAATTGGTTTAAAGTTAATTCATAAAAATTTCAGAGGAGAAAATTTATATACGATTGGAGCATGTAACAATAGTTCTAGACAAAATATTAAACAACTATTTCCCGAGAATTGAAATTTTGAGAACATATTCATAATTAATTCGTAAGCAGAAATTCTAGTAAACATTTTCGTATATTGCAAAATAAAACTTAAAATCAATTAATGTTAAATTTTACTGACAATTTTTCTTTTTGTGGTAATACTTAAAAATATTTCTATTGTGTTGAAGGAAAAATATTTTTGCTGATGCTCAGACTGCATTAACGTCAACATCAAAACATATATTTGGTTCAATATCATTTTCAAAGTAAAGTAGGATATTTTTTAGCTAAACAGTTTCATGATAAAATACTGTCTTTAATTAAATCCGTCAAATTATTAATAAATTACGGTATTATTACAAGAAAGAAGCAAGTTAATAATTAATTGGTATCCACAGAATCTTCATTAAGAATTAAATCTAATTTATTTTCATTTGCAACATAAAATAAATTGCAATTTCGTTTTAAATCTATCTATACCAAAAATAATGAGAATATCATTAATTTAGATTTCTGTTGTATAAGTTTATGATATCAACCATTTATTTTTAATTTAATAAAATTTTTTCTTAACAAATGTTTAACTTGCCGCACATATACTAAAGAGATTTAAGTAAGGAAATCTGATCATATTTGTTTGAAATATTAATGGCTCAGGGTAATAAACCATTGAAGTTTACGTTTAACAAAAATATATCTATAAGAATAATTATAATAAATATAGCAAAATAAAGAGCAGAATTTTATCCCCTTATATTTCTCATATGTTTTGCCTTAAAATATTTCGTGGAGTAGGAGAGTGGAAATATATGTCTTAAACATGTTTTGATCAGAATTTATCGTCTATTAATGGATCAATTCATGATGAAACTCACTAAGCTGGGACTAGATCACCATTTTTAGGTTCCAAAATCAAGGGTTTTGTTTATGAATATTTCCAAAACTTCTTAAAACTTTGGTATTATTTGGTAAATTTAACTGGGATGTGTTAGGAAAATTTGATTTTCGATTTTCTGAAAAATAATTTATGCACGAAGAATAAATGCTACGGAATGCCATATTTATAGTTTTTTAAGTGCAGTTTATTTTGTATTACATCATTCCTTAAGGATTTTAATCAGTAATATATTTTTACTGTTTGAAATAATTCTATCTTTCCTTATAAAAATAAATAAATAAATATATTAAAGAGCCTAAAAACAATACTTTTTTCTTAGAATGAAAATAATAGTTACAACAAAACATCGGACTCGGTTCCTTCCACACTTAGTGCAAAATTGTATAATGCATGAAAAGAAGGCATCCCGTTTCTGAAACACATAATATACATACGTGTATATATATATATATATATATATATATATATATATATATATATATAATATATATATATACGTATATATATATACGTATATATATATACGTATATATATATATATATCTACACTATTAAAATCCGAAGGTAAACAAACGTATCTATCTATCTATGTATGTATATATGTAGGTGCGTCTATCTTCTCACGAACCGTAGGACGCAGAAAGTCACGGAAGGTACCAAAAGAACGGGAACGATCCGAGGAAGCCGTTTTGCCCACTTATATTCCGATATTGTAATTAGTTAAAAATATATTAATTAAAAACCCTAAAACTCCTAATTGTTTTAACTCCTACCGGTTGTTTATTTGGCAAAGCTTCCGTTCCGTTTCGGCCGAGCGGTGATCCGACGTTTTCCACCATTTTAAAACTGCCATCCAATTTTCGGTATTGAAATCAGACAAAAAATAATTACAGAATCGGAAAGATCATTTATTTCGCCACGATACGGTATAAATTTTTTTTGTAAAATAACGACATTTTCTGTTTTTTTTCGAATTTTTTTAAAAAAAGTGTTATAACTGATTATTTTTAAATCGTTACGTATGATTTTATTTTCGTGTTAATAAATCGATATTCTACACTAATTAACTTCAAGCCTTTCTCTTTTTGATCCAGTCATTTAAAAAATAAAATGTCCAAAGCTTTTTTTTTGAAAGAATTTTTAAAAATAGTCAAAATGTTTACTTAACATTGAATAACTTTGTCATTTATAAAGTTAATCGCACAAAACCTTTTTTCCATGTGTGGAACAATATTATCCATGACATGTACGAAGATTGAACATATTGCTTAAAAATAAGGGATTTTAAAAAGTTTTTGTATTTTTTGTCCAATACATTTTTTTTAACAAGAATCTGCTAATAAAGAGTTTCTTAAAAAAATTTATTCAAAAAGGATCATTATTCATTACAAATATGTGAAATTTGAAAATTTCAATTTAAAAATTAAGCCCTCAAAAATAATTAAAACTTTGAAAAGACATTCTAAAGGCTTTGGCATGCCCGAGGATCAGGGAACTATTGCATCAAGGTCATTCATTCATTCACACTGCTTTAGTTTTCTGTATCGAAGTAGGGGGGGGGGAGGTAGTTTTCAGTGTTTGATTGACATAGAAAAGGGGAATTCCCTTCTAACATTGCTTTTAATAGTCGTTTCAATAGCTAATGGTAAGAATTTTTGTATTTATTATGTTTGTGAAAAACTTTATCGCTTTATTACTCTGTAATCATTATTTTAAAAAATAAATTTGGCAACCTTTTTTCTCCCTCCCCCCACCTTGTTTTAAAGTGCAGGCTTTTATTTTTAATAAATATTGATACTTTTCTTCATTCTTAAAGAATTATTTGTGTTGAAGAACAGTGGAAAGAAAAACACCTTAAAAATAATGTGATAAATTTGAAAAGTAGTATTTTGAAAATTTTCAAAATATGTGATATCCTGAAGATTTTATTGTAGTTTAATATTTAAAATAAGGTGGTTGAGTGAAGTGATTCACAAATAAAAAGAATAAATACAGACTTTGAGGTAAGCATATAATTTAATGATGGACATCTCTGTTTTTCTTCTCATTTTATATTTCTGGTGATATTTTGATTTTATGCTGATGTTGTGTAATATAACAATATTTCTTCAATATTTAAAATAATAAACAAGACATTATTAACAATTTTTTTTTTAGGAAATAGTTGCATGATTATCTTTGAAAAATAAAGTAAACCTGATAATCTTAAATTTTTTGTAAAAAGCAAGTATTATTAAAAAGAACTTTTTTTGTCAATTCCTACTTAAGTCAACAAAGAAAAATTTTGTTTTACTTACTTTTTTAATTTGACCATTTCGAAATTTTTTTTTTGCAATTATTCAGTTTAATAAGCATAACTTCCTCAGGAAAAAAAAGCTATGTTCATATTATATATTCTTTATTATTAATTGCGTGATATTAATGAATCAAAAATCAATAAATTTTTTGCAATGCATTTGAATATAATCGTCAATCGAACTTTTTCAATTATTATGTGAATATTCTGTGGATCCCCTCTTCAATTAAAAATTACTTCCAATTTGAGCCTTCCATTCATCATTAAGGCCTATTTTCGCTTTTTGCTACGGGTCTCCATGATTCAGTAGATAGTACGTTCGGTTCCTAACAGGCAGCAGCAAGACTGCCGCATAGCCCTGGGTTCAAATCCAGGAAATACGATTTTTTTTCATTTCGGCTTATTTTTTCCACGTAAATTAATTTTACTGACAAAAACTTACTTTAACATGCTCCTCTGTTATTTTAATACACTTCTTATAGTTTTGAGCCTTTAAAAAGTTTATTTTCTGATTTTTTTTCATTCAAAGTAATTTCTCTCTTTTTCAACAATTCTCTCGGAATTCTCTCTAGAAGCTATCGGTTCGAATCCAGGGAATTCGATTTTTTCATTTCTACTTATTTTTCCCACGTAAATTTTCAGTTCTGCCATTATTTAAGTGAACGGTATGTCACAATTAATTGCTAAATGAACATTTTAAATCAATTTTAATGTAAAATAATTAATAAGTAAAAGTTTTGTATTTTATAAATATCGATGAATTTATATGAGAAAGATTTTTAAAAAGTTCATTGATCATTTAGAATCAGTGATTAAAAAAATAAAATGCAGAAAACTATCTTTTTTTTAAGAATTTAAAAAAAAAACTTTTTTTTTTTTTTACAAAACAATGATATTTTGCATATTTTATGATTTTTTCTAAAATGAATCAATATCGTTACGTTTAAATAAAAATGATTTTTAAAACTTTTAGAATCAGTGATTTAAAAAAAGCCAAAGACTTTTTTGAACAAATTTTAATAAAATACTCAAAATACTTAAATCAATCATTTAATAATTTCTCCTTTTATAAAGATAATTGCATGAAACTTTTTCCCCGTGTGTCGAATATTTAAAAAAATACTTACAATTTTATTTCAAAATTTAAAAAAAGTAGTAAAATTTTGTAATTTGAAAATTTTTTACTTTTTTGCCTTTTTTCAACATACAACTATTTTTAAAATAGGCTACATTTTCTTTTCCGGGGACTAAAAAATTACAACAAAAGAATTGAAAAGTGAGTGAGTGATTTTTAAATTCGTACTGTTCGCCTATCTGAGGGTTTTTGGAGACTGACCTTGACATTTCAACCATGGTCAAGTGACGAGGACGACACCTGATCTTTCACAAAAGTATATCGCCTACTATTTGGATAAAAATACGATCTAGAGACATTTTTAAGCTAACTGTAAGTAACGATTGATTGATTAATGAGAACCTAAAAATTATTTTATTATTTTAGATTCATAAAAACTATCTAATATTAAAAAATGATGACTTTTTTTACTAAAGCATCAAAATAATTTTCGTTTTATTGTTTATTTTTTGTTTTGTTTTTACTAAAGCAATATTGTTTTTCATTAGTAATTTATAGAAATTTGAAGATAAATCTTATATCTGAGGGGAGAGTAAGGGGAAAAATAGTTCTACACTCAAAAAAGCCACTGTAACACCGTGCTGTAGAGAGAGAAAAGAAACCAGTTTGATATCAGTAAGATCTGGAAGATATTTCGAAAAACGGAATTGTACTGACGTTAATATATATGAATCACACACATACCAGGAACTTCGATAAAGGAAGGGGAATTTCCATGGCAATATGTTATGCATTCGAATATGTTCGTGCAACGCCGGGTTAAATGGAAAGGAATGAAACCCGTCTCACAACGAAAAGAAGTGACCAAATTTGGAGAATGGGAAATTTAATGACACTGTTATGGAAATCAATCACATTGCACGCTTACACACACACACACACACACACACACACACACACACACACACACACACACACACACACACACACACACACAAAAGTGTTGTCGTCCTGAGTGATTCAGGACATTCCCGTGTTGATTAAGTCATTCACGCGTTAAAAACCCGTGGAATCCTGCGCTAAGCGAGGCGGGGGAGGGGAGAAAAAAGAAAGTCAAAGTAATTTCGAAAAAGAATATTGGAAGTGTTGATTTTTTGAAGGGAAGGGAAAATGTTAAACGAGAAATCCCGAGCGATGCCGGGCCATGCACTCACATTGTACGCGTACACACCCACACAGAAGTTCTCATGTCACGAGGGAAAGAGGAAGTTCTCATGGGGATTAAGTTATACACTCGGTAAAAGCCTGTGCAACGCCGGGCATAGCGGAGGGGAAATAAATATAGAAGTCAAAGTAATTTCGAAAGAAAATATTGGTCATGCTGATTTTGTGAAGAAAAGAGAAAATTTATAAAAGTAGAGAAAGCTCGTGCACACAACGCTGGGTCATACAGATAGTATATATATATATATATTTGTATATATATATAGTTGTATATATATAGTTGTATATATATATACACTCATGTCTATAAATTAAGGATAATTCAGAATCACACAGAAATTGAACTCTAAAATAAAAATTTCACCTGCAGAATTATCCTACACATCTTGTAGAAGAATATGCAAATTACTGGAAACCACCAGATGGCGCGGATAGTACGCCACAATGATGAGTGTGTAAGAGAGGGTATATAAGGAATGGTGGCAAAAAGTAAAATTGTTCACAAGCGCTTTAAAAGCCTTTCAGTGCAAAAACCGCATAGTTATGGCACAAGGAAGCATTTGGATATTTTTTACGTGTAGAATTATAGGACGACTGGAATGTGGACGTACCAATGGAAATATCCGAGGAACTTGGAATCGCCCAGAGTGTCATCTCCAGGCTTTGCAATATTCCAAGATGATGGTAATGTGAGTAGATGTTACAGAACAGGTCGCCCCCGAGTTACAACGCGAATGAGGACCATTATTTGGCAGTTACTGCCAAAAGAAACGACGGAGCACAGCATCAGACCTGTCTCGTCAGCTCTCTTCAGCTACCGGTACGGCAGTTTCAAGGCAGACCGTGTACAGACGCTTAGGGCACATTGGTCTATATGCTCGTAGGCCTGACAGATTTGTTCCCTTTACGAAACTCACTGTCGCCTGCGATTAACCTGGAGTAGAGAGCATGCATTGTGGACACCTAACAGTGGTCTTGTGTGATGTTTTCTGACGAGTCCAGGTTTAGTTTGCAGTCTGATTCTCACTGGACTTTCATATGGAGAACGCCAGGTACCCATTACTACCAAGAAAACACCATTGAACGAACCGTTACGGTGGTGCAGGATGGCTCGTTGGGGAGGAATTATTCTTCGTTCCAGAACTGACCTACATGTTCAGAGTGTAACGATGACAGGCCACATCTATCGGGATGTCTTTCTGGAAAAACATGTACGTTTGTTTCGGGGTGCCATGGGTGCTGAATTTCTGTTTATGGATGACAACGCCCGTCCTCACCGTGCAAACATTGTAGACGAATGCCTTCAATTGGAGGAAATCACCCGTATGGATTGGCCAGCGTACTCAACGGACTTGAATCCAATAGAGCATGTGTGGGATATGCTTGGGCAACGAATTGTAGCTGGTCAACCCCTGCCACCTGTCTACCGGAACTTCGGAGGGCATTGCTTGAAGAGTGGTGTAATATTCCCTAAGATCAGGTTGATAATTTGGTACTCAGCATGCGTAGGCGTTGTAAGGCCTGTATTGCATCGTCCGGGAGACATACTCCGTATTAACCATCATACTAACCATGGTACACTGTTTTTTGTAAAATAGGTTCTTTTTTGAAATTTGCTCCAGGGAGTAAAAATCGTAATTTTTATTAATTATGTCAAACATATAGCATCTTTTTTGCTCTTTTCCTTTTATTTAATAAATAGACTTTACAAATAAGTCAAATTTATTTTGCTTCTGTCTCTTTCTTTACCTGAACTTCAATACCCTTAATTTATGGATATGAGTGTATATACAACTTTATTCAAGAAAAACACAACCATTTTTTTAATTCTTTTACTTACCTACTTTGTGAACATGACGTACCCATGACTGATGATAAATTCAAAACATGCCCCGCTATTTTAAATTACAGTCGAACCTAAATTCAATGAATTCATTGCGACCGAACATTTTGTTCGTTAATTCGGGGTTATTCGTTATATGGTGGTCCAAGAAAAATGTAAATTAGGGTTTCACTTACTTTTTGGAAGTTCTATAATAAGCATATACACAAAAATGTCCATAGTTAGAAATCACACCTTTTTTCTTATCAACAACTGAAAGTCCTATCAGTGACTTATTAACCACCAGTTAACTGAAAATTTTAAAATATTCACTAATAGATATTTGACTATCCTTCTAATTCCTAGCTTGAAATAGTTCTTTTTCATCTTTATACAGATAAGAAAATACTACGTCGTTCACTACCTGCTGCATAAGGTACGTTTTCATAGATTTTAAATTATGTATACCATAAGAAAATTTAACAATTTTGACAGGAGTTCCATTATCAGTTTCCGCATTATGATCGCTACTCATTGTCCAAGACAAATCTTTAATGTTCTCAGATAGGCACTCCTTCATCAAGTGTAACATAATCGTTAAATTCTTGACAAAGGACTCCTGCGTTGTGGATAGAGATGAGGAAAGAATGAAATTTTCCGTCCTATTCAAAACTCGTCGGATAGGTTACGCTTACGACTTCTCTATCCCTGTAAATTATTATAATGTTCTGTTACTTGTCCCGTAAAAAATTCCAGGAATAGTCCTTTTTTTCGGTTTCAGGCGAAAAGGATGACATTTATTAAAAAATCCACTTTTTTTGAACACAAACTAATGAAAAGAAATCAGCAGTTGAAATACACTCATGTCCATTAATTAAAGATAATTCAGAATCACACAGAAATTGAACTCTAAAATGAAAATTTCACCTGCAGAATTATCACAAACATCTTGTAGAAGAATATGCAAATTACAGGAAACCACCAGATGGCGCGGATAGTACGTCACTATGACGAGAGTGTAAGAGAGGGGTATATAAGGAATAATGACAAACAAGTAAAATTGTTCACAAGCTCTTTGAAAGCCTTTCAGTGCATTAACCGCATAGTTATGGCACAAAGTAAGTATTTGGATATTTTTTACGTAGTAGAATTATAGGACGACTGCAATGTGGACGTACCCAGCTGGAAATATCCGAGGAACTTGGAATCGCCCAGAGTGTCATCTCCAGGCTTTGACAATGATTCCATGATGATGGTAATGTGAATAGATGTTACAGAACAGGTCGCCCCCGAGTTACAACGCCGAATGAGGACCGGTATTTGGCAGTTACTGCCAAAAGAAACCGACGGAGCACAGCATCAGACCTGTCTCGTCAGCTCTCTTCAGCTACCGGTACGGCAGTTTCAAGGCAGACCGTGTACAGACGCTTAGGGCACATTGGTCTATTTGCTCGTAGGCCTGTCAGATATGTTCCCCTTACCACAACTCACTGTCGCCTGCGATTAACCTGGAGTAGATAGCATGCATTGTGGACACCGCAACAGTGGTCTTGTGTGATGTTTTCCGACGAGTCCAGGTTTAGTTTGCAGTCTGATTCTCGCCGGACTTTCATATGGAGAGCGCCAGGTACCCGTTACCACCAAGAGAACACCATTGAACGACACCGTTACGGTGGTGGAGGATGGCTGTTTGGGGAGGAATTATTCTTAGCTTCAGAACTGACCTATATGTTCAGAGTGTAACGATGACAGGCTAAATCTATCGGGATGTCTTTCTGAAAAAACATGTACGTTTGTTTCGGGGCACCATGGGTGCTGAATTTTTGTTTATGGATGACAACTCCCGTCCTCACCATGCAAACGTTGTAGACGAATGCCTTCAATCGGAAAATATCACCCGTATGGATTGGCCAGCATACTCCCCGGACTTGAATCCGTTAGAGCATGTATGGGATATGCTTGGTCGACGAATTGCAGCCGGTCAACCCCGTCCCACCTGTCTACCGGAACTTCAGAGGGCATTGCTTGAGGAGTGTTGTAATATTCCCCAAAATCAGATTGATAATTTGATACATAGCATGCGTTGTAAGGCCTGTATTGCATCGTCCGGGAGACATACTCCGTATTAACCATCATACTAACCATGTTATACTGTTTTTTTGTAAATAGGTTATTGTTTGAAATTTGCTCCAGGGAGTAAAAATCGCAATTTTTATTAATTATGTCTACCATATAGCATCTTTTTTGCTCTTTACTTTTTGTTTAATAAATAGACTTTGCAAATAAGTCAAATTTGTTTTGCTTCTGTCTCTTTCTTTGCCTGATGTTCAGTATCCTTAATTTATGGACATGAGTGTAATTCGTTAAATAGGTGTTTTTCCTTCTGTCTAATCGAGAAAAGAGAAAAATTCGTTAACTTGTGAAATTCGTTAAATAAAGATTCTAGAAATCTATATGTATCTTTAAATGATCGTTGTACCTTTGTTAAATGTTTCTATTGTTTTATATTGGATTGTGCTGATCATCGCTCGAATTATGGCCAGAAGAACTAAAACAGGTATAGGATAAAATAAACTACATTTTTCATGAAATAGTCGTTTAATATTCCCTAGAAATGTCTATATGAAATATAGGTTATATAATTGTACGTGTATAATATTTCTACGAGGGTTGATGAGGAAAAAAACGTTACAAGCCGCAACATTTGAAAACTACATATTGTGAAGAAATTTGTCCCTCAAAGTGGAGACAGATGGCGCTACTTGTAATACGGCTACTTTTAAGGTAGGTAGAGAAAGTTCGCAGATGGTTCAGGACGATTGAAATGGCAAGAATCTTAGGAAATTAGTCTCTTTTCTCAGTGCAAGCCATGATTAAATTTTTCTGGGTAAATAATGTGTCCGCATCTTCAATGAGTGGACAACATGTAGCGAAATTGTTTCACTCCTTTCAATCAGGCAGACAGGATGTCGAAACCCCCTATATGGCATAGAGGGGCATGCCAAGTTCTTGAACGACAAATAAACATTGCATGTATCATATAAATGATTCAAAAGGATCGACGGGTAACTCGCGTGAAATCTCGTCAGTGCTGGGACTGAGCTATGGTAGTGTGCAACATATCGTTTCTGCGATATTCCGAAACATTTCTGTGAAAACATCCATCCAGTCCTGGCTCAATGGGCAAAGACCTGATTTCTTTCAAGACTGGTTAAACAAGTTAGTCCTACGTTTTGATAATTGCCTATGTAGACTTGGTGATTATGTCGAAATGTGATAGTCACGTATACCTGTAAATTCTATATTTGTATTTTCTGTCTAGTGTAATAAATATTTTTTTATTCGACTTGTAACCTTTTTCTTGGATCTACTCTCGTAGAAGAAAAGTAAACTCTTATAAAAACTACATAAATCTATACATTCATTAAGATAATAATATTAAATAAATGTACCACAAAAATTAAGAATTATAATATCCCAAGCAATGTAAAAGTCCAATTTCGTTGTCAATTTTAGTGAAACAAAAATATGTATTGACACTATTTATATACATTAACGAATTTGTATTTTTATTTATACAACAATAAAGAAAAAGAAACAGAAAACTGACGAAAAAAATATTCAGACTATTATTAAATGAGTCAGTGAAATAAATCATAATGTATATTCCACCAGGCATTTACTTGAAGCACATAACAAATGATTAATGACATCGTGACTATTCGCTCATCAGTTCCTCGAGAGACAAATCATCAGATAAAAAACACATCAAGGGGCAAGAATGAAAAGAGGTTCAAAAACTTCCTATTAAGAAGATTAGCATATCCTATCAAATGAAATGTTCGTTCTGATGCTGGAATCTCTTTCCATTTTGCTCGAGTGCATCAAGGAGATCAGTAATTGCGTGTTGGAAATTCTCGCATTGCTTTTAATGTGGGGAAAAGTGCTTACACAGCTGAAGTCATTTCCTCTTACCCGGTAATGGAGAAAGAAAGCACTGTGGATCCGAAGAATTGTTCGAAAAGTTCTGGGTTTTTCGATCGCCCATGGACAGTTGAAATTTATAAACAAATGAAAGGATAAATTCGAAATTTTTTCCCCATGACCGTATAAAATAAAAAATTCACATGAAATGGTATTCTTTAAGTCTTTAGATTACTTAATCTTCGAATATGATTCCAGAAGTTCTATATTTTAAAATAGAAGTGAAAAGTGCCTTTTTTATTACAATACATTATGTCTCTAGGAATGTATTTTTAAGAAGAAAGTACTAAAACCAAAGGCTCATTAAGATACTTTAGATTTTGTTAAAATGGTAAATTTAATACTTAATTATAAGTTGCATTAGTAGCTTGACACATAATGCATACAAGTAATTTTTTTTTTCTGATTAAACATGCCACTTTAAAATATAAAAGCCTAAATATATATTATCATTTTTAATGTAATTTTTATATTTTCTTTACGTAAATCCCACACTATAATATAATAATAATGTATAATTATATTCTGATACATGAATATAATAATAATAATGAATATAATAATTCCACATGAATATAATAATAATAATATATCTTTTTAAATGAGTTGTTAATTATACAGCTTAACCTATGAAAATTGCCTTTTTTATATGTTTAAAGATTAAATTCAAATAAAAAATCAAAAAGATGCTTAATAAGTGCTACTAAAGTTGTAGCTACATATAAATCATTATCTAATTGAATGTAAATATCTTTAAAAACAAGTTTAACATTGTTTATTATCTTTAAAAAATTGAAAATCAAAAAAGAAAGAAAACTATTTTTTCAATGCAACACTAATGGAATAATTTCTCATAAAAATTGGCTTATTTGTACATTCAAAAATTTGATAAAATGGCAAGCAGCATTAGTTTTATTTTTGAAATGTATGGTTCACTTTTTTTTCTCTTACTAAAATTTTTTTTATCTGTATATTCCATTTCATCCCATTAGTAATCACATTTCATAAAAAAATAGATGGGATATAGTATAATTTTTCTTAATGCGTATTATTAAATAAAACTTAAAATGTAAAAGTATTTTTAATGAGCCTAAGATGGGGCAATTTTCGTAAAAAATAAATATTAATTCAGTACAAATAATTGTCTCGGATTAATAAGAGTATAAACATTTAAGAAAGGCAAACTCTCTGTTTCTATATTTCTATATTTACATTCGAGAGTTTTAAATTAACTTGATGGTAAAAAGTGTGTTTATTCACAATTTATAATAAATTATCATATTCAGCTGCTATTTGGAAAAATACTTTTTCTCATTATAGTTATTCAATTAACACCACATAATGGAAAATCCATTTAAAATTCAGCATTTTTTAAGAGAAATAATTTATAGCAAATTTAACAAGGCTGTTTGTTCATATGTTCAAAATTATTTACCAATTCCCGTTTCTTTCAAATGAAAAGAATGAAACTTTTATTCATTTAATCACTAAGGTGCGTTAGCTTTTCAACTTAGTCATATTATTCCTCCTATTATGAATATTAATTAGCATTTAAATTTGATGTATTTAAGAGACAAATTAATTTTAATTTTAAAAATACATTACGGCACAACTTTTAATTAATATGAAACTAAACTACCTTATTGACACTTAAATGCCTTATTTTGAATAAATGTATTTCTGGCATTTCGTATAATGTTTACAGTAAAATGATGCTTTTCAAATGAATTAAACAAATTATTTGTGCAATAATCAACTGTATTAAGTTACCTTAAGTATTTTGACTCAAATTCATGAATATTGAATATGCCGTTAACAAATTTATTAAAGAAGTAAATTCCTTACAATACAAACAAAATACGATTTAAAATATTGGTTCCTCAAGAATAATGTTTTGCATAATATTACTTCTCGTTTATTTAACTGAAACTATTCCTATAAACATAAATATAATCTTTTTAACTAGAAAAGTAATTAATTTTTGGTTTTGAGTTAGTTTCTAATGTCTTAAAATGATTACACATACTGTTTTCGATATTATGAAATCCATAACTTGAAGTTTGTCATAAAATCTATTTAAGGAAGGCGAAGCAATTAGTTCAACATTGGTTTTTTTTGTTTTCTCCATGAAGCAAAATAAATGCGTATATATCTTTTCCATCAATTACTTATCGACTCTCTGGGTATTTAATAATGTCCCGTTATTGATATCTCCTTGAATTAAATTTTCGATTGCTTTCAAAAACTTTTCTGTAATCCTCATTTATTATTGAAAATGAAAATGTAATCATATATAATGTCATAAATCTCGTTTCTTGCTGATTTCTACTCAACAAAAGAAACATGCTTACCAAATTTGGAGACTATAAGATTGATAGTTCAAAAATGGTAATTTGTTCATCTTTAAACCACCATCGCCTTTCTTGGAATTCGTTTCCCGTAATACCGGAAAATTCCGTTTTCCGTTCTTCACGGATCTTAACCCAACGAAATATATATGTATACGGAAATATTAAGTCTGCAAGTGTAATAGTTCAAAAACGGGATTTTTTTCCCCATATGGAATTTTTCCATTCCATGTACGCGTTTTCAGTAAAACTTTCTTGGAGTGCCTCTACTCGACAAAAGGAACATTTTTGCTAATTTTCAAGTGTATAATTCTAATAGTTCCGAGATTTATTGATGAGTGAGTGAGTCTCGTGTCTCCTATATATAAAGCCCATATATGTAAAATATTTATTTTATGAATCGGTAAATTGATTAATTGTTCATAACGTCACATTTTTATCCAAACTCGAATGAATTTTTGCAACGGACTTGCTAATTTTGAAAAATGGTCATACAATGTGGGCTTGACCAGATCTGAGCCACTTTCTTAACTTCCCCACTACTCCAATATAAGAGTTCTGAGCCAGGATTAGAAACTATGTTTAAGGAAAAACACAGAATAACAAAGCAATGGTTTGTAATACTTAGACAAATGGAATAATTTCAACTTTTTGATCAAAATAGAATACATCTTTACTAATATTTTTCAGTATATATTTTGATATAGGTTTGATGGAGCAATTCTAAATCTTATAGCATATTTTGAGTTTAAAATTAAAATAAAATACATATTTGTCAAGTTTATTTCATTTTCAAATATCTTCCTCATCGAATAATTTACTCTAAATCTTCCATCTGGAATTGTGATTCAGAAGAAGTAAATGCTAACATCAAATAAAATACATGATAAATCAACAAATACACCACACTCCGTATTCAATATATGCATTTTTTCTCTTCTCTCAATATACATATGTATTATTAAGGAAGAAACATAATCCTGGTCACGGATGGAATATCTTGGTAAATCAGGAAATATAGGAATCGAGGGGTATTATTCATACATAATAATGCTGTGAATAGACCAAATCAAATGAAGCATCCCAAATCATATCACTTCCTCTAGAGAACTGTGCTGAGAATAGTTAGGTATGTAGAAAACTATCACGATTCGTTTGTTTACTTATTGCACGTTATTCAAGTGTACCTAACTGCTTCTGTGCGAAGATTGAATCAAATAGAAAATATATAAATCTGCACCTTGAAAATAATTTAATTTTAAACATGCAATTATTTTGCAATAATTAAGACTTCCAAAAATGCATTTTAGACTAGATTTCAATTGCTGTAATAATCGTATTTTTGAATTCTCATTTACCGTTTGTTATTGATTTTTTACTTTAAAAAAAAAGATAGGAACTGTAGAAAGATGTTTAAAGGAAATATCACAACCTCATTTTAGATACTATATTGTTTTTCCCGCAAAAAAAGCAACATCCTCTTAAACCTCAACAATCAAAACGGATATTACAACTTTAAATTAAACTTATCAAAACAAGTTTCAGTAGATAATAAATAATATATTAAATCATACAAAGTATAAAAATTGAGAGAGAGAAAAATAAAAAAAAAAAATGAATGACTAAATCTTTAAGAGCACACCGTAATTGTTTTATGCCTCTCTAAACATTCTTTAAATGTTCCCATCGTATACCAAATGAATTACATTATTTAATATCAAATCCATAACATAAAATATGGCAAACATTCTTCTATGTCAGTAGAATGCAAAATTTTCTAAACTATAAATAGATTTCATAATGACAAAGAAAATTAAAAACAATAACACTATCCTGCAGCAACCCCTTTATACCACTAGTCACTTTCAATCCTCCTGTAAGCTCTCTATTACGATTAATTATGTGTCATTATTCAGATTTCCGCTTATTTTAAATCCTCCATTAATATGTTTGCTTTATTTACGAAACTGAAGTCAAATATCACTTCCCATTCTTAGATTTCTGAATGGACGTCTGTCAATATAAAACGTTACAAAGATGTAATTTAGGAAGAATGAAGACACTTTCAGGAGAAGATTTAATTAAAGTTGCTTGATTTCAATAGCCTTAGAATTCGTCCCTGTGAATGCTCACATTGTCAGGTAAATCTAGGGAAACCATTCGCTCTCTTTTGGTCTAATGAGTAACTTGACTGCTACTGGAAAGACAGATTATAAGCCAAGCGTTGTGAGAACTTCATTAAATGCGTTGCCGGACCTCGATAAAATGCCACACGCGTTAGGCTGGTCGCCCTATTATTCATGGAAGCCTTAAGGTTTCTTGGTATTGATTTACAGAGCGAAGCATGATTAATTGGAGCGTGGATTATTCCTAACTTGGTGTTTCGGATGACTATTAGTGCGGGTGGCAGACGGTTGTCTTTAAGCTGTGGTCAGCTGGCTTGGAATTTAATAAGAATTTCAGTCATAATCAGTGTTACTGACGGCTGGGTATAACTCAGAATATACATGCTGATTCGATATTGCCTTAGGTCTGATTGTTTATTTAAACTAGACTTATAAAGTTAGGACTGTTATTAAATGTTCAATATTGTATTATATTGGTATTTAATTCACAGAAAATCTAAAAGATATTGAAATTGAGATTCAAATCTGCATAACTTATATTTCCCAGAAATGTACATTTGTGCTTGTAATTACTTTTATTCTTTTTATAAGTTTGAATAAATTGAATTAGTGATTCAATTAGGTAAAAAAAAAACAATTTTCTTAGAAATATAAATGTACTAGAAACAGGTTTATAACAAAATTTAAATTTAATTCCTTTTCGTTGTAAGTATGAAACATGCATGTTCAACTGTGAATACAATTGAATACACGCACACATACAAAAGGAGTGTTAAAAATGACTGTTCTTAGATACTAAGAATATTATAAAGTTTCATAACTTAATCTATTTATTCTTCGGAGGAAATAAAAAGATATGTATGTGCAGAATCAAATGACAAAAAAAAATTAAAACTGCTGAATTGTAAATTAATTACTTTAAAACCGCACTTTTTTTAAAGAAAGATAACAATACTAATTGTACTATATTTTCGGAATAAAAATAATGAAAGATAAGATTATATTATTTAGAATTAATAATACACTATCTTCTGTTGTGATAATAAAAGGATGAGGACACTTTTGTTGCATTTAATCATGTGTAAAATTAAAAATTTCAAAATATGGGAAAAATAGGTATGTGGTAGGTTATTTTAATAAGATTTATTAGTAACAATATATTGCAAGTGATCCTTTAAAGTCTAAAAAAAATTAGATGCATATATTAAAATACATTTCAAGTTAGCTTACTCATTCGCAATTTCTATTTCCCTTGGTTTTCTTAAATGAATCAATATAAAAAGAACAATGTGTCTTTTATTTTTGAACTTTATAAAGGAGTGTGCTTTAAAATTGAAACTAAATGGCTATATGATAATACGATTTTCAATGAAAAAATAATTAATAACAAAGTTTGAATTTTCACAAATTTGGTACCGTTACTTTTACGAAACAAAACATTCTATTTATGTTTATGCATATTTAAATGTTTTTTTTTGTTCCAAAATATTATATTTCTCAAAGTATCTGCAGTAATGAATACGATAAGTAAGCATACAA
>BMAO01025159.1:29434-48733 GCA_019973975.1 Trichonephila clavata | reverse complement strand
CACTAACGTTCGTTTCCAGTGCGCGACTTCTCCCGGGTTAAGTTTGTTTTTCAAAGTAGTGGTCATTTTTGGGACACTGGGTAAATAAAAACACAATTTCTGCTAAAATTTTGATTGTTTCACTACGCATGCTCTACAACTTTGAAATATATTCTTAGAGCATAGGTAATAAATTTTGACTTTTAATACAAAATGCTGTGTCAAGTATTATTTTTTTAAAATTATAATGTAAAATTCCAGTAAGGAATTATTGCGCTGTATTAAAGGACACAGTACAATTCATATGACAAAAAATGGTCAAAAAATCAAATTTAATTTTTTTTGACCTAAATTACTTTTTATATACTTCTCTACAACGGCACAAAATGTTAAAGCTCTAAACTTAAAAAACGCAGAGTTATGATAGCTTTTACGTTCTTTTTTATTCACATCCCTATGAAATATCAAAACTTTAGACTGACTTATCTCAGAATGATAAAATAACTAGCTTGTCTTCATTTAAAATGCTAAGGCTTTTTTTCTATTGTGTCTAATGCTTTGAATTTTTCTTTACCTATTGCTAACAGTACTTGTATTAAAAGTGGGTATGGATTTTTGAATCAAAGCAATACTTATTCTTTTTTAAATAATTGAACTCAGAGTGTATACATTTTTAAAGGAATTTTCAATAGGCATTCATAAAAAGAAGTATTGTACGAATATCAATTATGCCTTCGCAAAACCCATACCAACTTTTGTTATACATAGTTTGACGTACTTGTAAATCAAATTCAATATGTGTACGTAAATTTTTTGTAGGAGGAGTAGCAATTTAAAGTCACCTCAAATTTGAAGTTTTTCCTTAAAAAATTGAATTGGCTAGCTTTTTATGAAATTGTTGAGCACAAAATCTGTTTAACAAAGCATACACACATAGGAGACAGCCAAAAAAATTTGAAAATCCTTAAGTTAAAAATTTTTGCGTAAATCAAGTTCATCTAGTTTTCCATATCATCCTTGATACTTAAAAAGTTCTAAATTACTTTTCATTACATGACACCATTTAAATTTTTGATCAGCCAGAATTTAAAAATTAACTTTCTTAGATCCTGGTATAAACGGAGAAAGCACCATAGTATACTTCGAGAGAAAACGAAAAGATAAAATATATCTCAAGTACTCATCTTCATTCTCTTTATCTATCAATATTTATCTGCATCTGAAAAATTTAAAAATAATTTATTTCACAAAATGACTGCTAATAAAAGAAACCCAACTGAAATTGCACACCAAATAGACAAGTTAATTAACTCCAACGCTGGAACCTTTCGCAAATAAAACAGTTTTCCAAAGCTATGATCATTTTCCATTTAACTTCTTCCTTTTGATTTGTGGAAAATGGAAACGCAGCCTCATTTTCTATTATATGGCTCCACTGTTGACTGACTTTACGAGTCCATAGAGAAGAATTTCTTGAATCAATATGCTTAGATATCCTGAATATCTATCCCTGGAAGTATGGTTTCTATTTTAAACTCAACGTAAATTGTAAAATACAACGTTAAGCTTTAAACTGCATTCAATAATCAGTGGGTTTTTTTTAGTTG
Organism: Trichonephila clavata; assembly: GCA_019973975.1. Taxonomy (NCBI): domain Eukaryota; kingdom Metazoa; phylum Arthropoda; class Arachnida; order Araneae; family Nephilidae; genus Trichonephila; species Trichonephila clavata. The sequence continues at coordinate 47,147 of BMAO01025159.1, read as the reverse complement.
AAAGTGAGTCAATCTCGACAGATTTCCTGTTTTGAATTGCACAAACAATAAATTGTTTTAATATTCTTCAAGGAAAAATTTCAAGGACTCTTCTTTGGGTAAATACATACGTATATAAATGTATGAATAATATTTTTGTCATATATAACATCGCACAAATTGGTCGTTTTCTTTCAAAGTGGTGTAAGTCCACTTTTGACAAAATATTAGTTAATTATAACATTGAATTCAATTTGCTCTATGAGCCTTTAACGAACAGTTCCTATAAAAATCCTTCAAAATTTTCATCATTTTGTCAATATAAATTAATGGAGTTAATAAAATTACAAATTTAATTACTTTGAAAGTGGTAAATATCTCCATATAATATAAAATAGACTTACACCACTTTCAACGAAAACGGCTCATAATATGTTACGTTGGACCTAAAATTCATCACATTTATTACCTACAACGATGTTCATTAATGATGCTAGTACGCATAATGAGAACGAATCATGGTAAAACGAATAGTATATCTAAGAAAACTATGGGATAATTTTTATGTTCATTGAAAGGAAAATAATGCAAATGAAAAAAATAATTTGGCCACACAAAGATTATGAGATTTTAAAAAGGCATTCTTGAGTTATTGTTTTTTGTTCTTTTACTTAAAAAGTCAGAAAATGTTTGTCAATCAAGACGAGGCATTTATAATATGACCAGGGTGTTTCCATGAAAGTAGTATAAATCATTTTCAATGCGACAATCATAAAATCTAGAATACCAATGTAAGTTCTTTATATTTTTTTTCTATGTCCCCTTGGTAAAGTTTAACAAGAATTTTCGTTTCAGAGACAGTTCAGTTAAATGTTCTTATGTGAGAACCCTTAGATGACAATGACACACACATTTGATTCCGGAAATGCCATTTTCACCCAATCGTGTGTATCAAGATAGCTCTGATTCTAAAGACGCATTAATAGCGGTAAGTGTTACGCTCTGTTTCGAGTCCTCAGATAGATCAACAGGAAAGCGTGTGGGGACGAATACCTTGATCCTATTACATACCTCTGACCAGCGCGTGAGAAATCACTACACAAGGGTTAAATCAAGACTTCTTGATCTCCACTGGGTAAGTGGCATGCTGTAGTCCATTTCTTGTCCAATTCATCGGTGAGGAGGAGGATGGTCATCGAGATAATCTCGGACGCTGGCCGACTAGTCTGCCTGTGCATCTTCTAATTGGAAAATGAAGTATTCAATGTTGTCCTGCAACTGTAGCATCAACCAAAGAGTTAACATACAAAAAAGTGACTCCCGTGATATTTTGCTAAATTCAAGAAAACAAACGCTTTTTCAACAGCAAGCGCCACCATTTTGGCTGTCTAGTCACATGACACGCTTGTTATTGCCCACGCCACTTTCACCAGGGGCGAGACACAAAGCTTAAAAGTACATCTACTTTACGGTTCGCTGAGGTGAAGCATGTATTTTATTGTTACTCTTTTGCAACATCTGTAAAGTGTATATTTCTTTATGAATCGCCCTGATATTGAACTTTTATTACGATGACAGGACATACTAAATAGTTACAAGAAGAAACATCAAAGACACTGAACAGTTTCTTCAGTATTAAATTTTGAAAAAATTAAAACCTACTGTCGAAATTACAGCGCATGATGGAGTGGATCGGATTGCCAGAATCGACGGTTCTGTAAAAAAGAGCTGGGTTATGAAATATTGGTATGTTTTTCTGTTCTTCTGACTCAGTACTCAAGAAACTATAATCGTTACTTTTGATTATTTATATTGCAGAAAAATAATTATTTTGAGAGTCTAAGATCCTTGAACCAAAATTTATACTTTCTTGAGTTTTCGAAAATTCAACCCCTTTGTGGCTATATTAAATTTCCAAACTGATTTTTTCAAACTAGTTTCCTCTTAATCTACAGACCATTCAACGTCTTTTTTTTCGTACGTAGGTTCCGATTAAAAAGAATATTTTTTCTCCATGTAACCTCGATCAATCCTAATGTTCATCATGAAATTATCAAATAGATAAATATCAAATATGAAGCGATATGAAGGATTACTTAGTTCGAAAATGTTTCCTTTATACAAACATAACACAAAATTGTTATCCTATTTTCGTATGAAATAAATAAAACAAAATAGTATTTCCGTAGCCTTTTTTTTAGTTACTGTTTTTTCACACATTGTAAATAACTCCGTTTTCATCGTGTGTTATAATTTTATTTTTGATGACGATTTCATTACGCCGGATGGGTGGCGTGGTTGGTTTGTCGCTAGCCTTCTGCTCCCAAGATTGCGGGTTCGACTCCGTTCCAAGTCGGGGGATTCTCATAAAGTAGAAAAGAGATAGAGCCCATGTCGTAGGATAATTCGGCATGTAAAAAATCCCTAGAGGATTTGTGTGCTCTCTGCTAAATTAAATCCTAGTAAGGGTTTGCATCGTCAGAGCTCGGATGCCTCCCTCTAGAGAAGAAACTGGGTTCAAAATTATATGTGGCGATTGGTATCCGCCTATATGGTGCCGAACTAAAAAGAGATATCAGCTTCCGGTAATGTACTAGACATGGGTAAAACACTAATCTGCAGCCCATTAGAAATTAAAACAAAATGATTTCGTTATTGATAAGAGATATAAAAAACACAAAATAAGCGAACAAAACATGTTTCATTTATTCGTTTTCTAATTACAATGCCACTACTATAAAAATTGTCTAGCCAATCATTTAAAATCTTACATTTTTATGAAAAAAATAAATCAATTAAATAAAGCAGAACTCAAAACTATCTGTGGCATCATCACCAGTGTAACCATTGATGAAGAAATTATCTTCATTTTATAAAATTTATTTCCATAGAAACGTTTTCATTATTAGTACTTATTTTAAGAATGATTTTTTTTATCCCATTAAAAAAGGCAATTACCATTCGCGTGTTCCCAAGATATTACTATTTTTTCATTACATACATGTAAGAAGAGTCTTTTTTAATTGAATTACTTTTAAAAGATAAAAAAAATAATTAGAATTCAACACACATCCTTGCAGTAAATTAATATTTTATCTTTTTTAAATAAGACAATTAAATTTCGAGATGCTCTTTATTTGACGCTTTATGAATCTAAAATTGTTCAAACTTCCAATTAAGTAAAGGCAATTTTGACTTTTTATGATGTTTCCATAAAAAGTAGTATAACGTTTTTGCAAAAATATTTTTGTAAGGGTTATTCATATTTGCTCCCGTACTACAACCTAATCTAGAATGAGCCATGTATATGTGTGTGTAAAATTTCCCATCACTTTTATTGGCGTGTTATGCCTTTATAAAAGCTGATCTATTTCTTAAATACTTCAAAAATTATATATGACACTGAAATAAAAGTATATGGCAAAGACAAATTAAAAATCAATATACAGGATTTCTTAGACTCAACCCTAAATAAAAGTATAAATCCAACTAATTCAAAAAAAAATTCTTTTAAAACTCTTTCTTTAGTTTTGTCCCATTTTGTCTTTTGGCTAAGGTATCCGACTACTTGCGACAACTTGTTTTTTAAAAAAATGGAGATATGGCGATTTGTTTGTTGTTTTTAGATTTGTTAAGTACATTTTAAGAAAAATATGCTAAAATTGAGAAGAGAAAAAGAAATTATTGCTACAAAATTGGAAAAAAAATGGGTAAACATTTACAAAAAATTACATAAACGTGACCCATTCTATAATAAAAGTTTATAAACACATTTTCAAATTTTCAACTCTGATGTGTTACTATGTTATTCATTTTTGAAATGACCTTCACTAGAAGAGATATTTTAGTTTTTACAAAAAAATAGAGCGCTTCATCTTAGCTATATATGAACTCGATTAAAAAAACAGCGATTATATTAACATAAGGGACTGTAAATTTTGTAATAAAACAGTTATTTATAAATCTTAATGTTAAAACGCACTTCTACTATTTTATACAGAACATACACACAAAATTTCAGTTAATTATTTTCGAAACTTTTTTTAGCAATCGCTGACCCCGTTTGAGTATTTTAAAAAAAAAATACATTTTGGAGTAAAACGCGTTTTAAAGTATGACATCTAACTTAAAGTAATGGCATCTGCATTTACTAAAACACTTGTAGTTTTTGTTCTAACTTGGTATTTTTATAAAGCTAATTAGATGTCCTATAAAATAAAATCATAAAAGATTTGTCAATTGTTGGCAATATTTATAATTTTAGGGTAGTCGGATACCTTAAGAAGGAGAGCTTTTTCTGTGAACTAAATATGAATAATGCATCTCATCGTGAGCTTAATATGTATATTCTTATACAAACCAAAACTGTAACTCAACAAACAATTACTTTTTTGATTTCTTATCAGCAAAAGTTATATTTCACTTTCTTATTTCTAATCTTTTATCTAGATTTTGAATGTGTTTTTGGGAAGGGGAGGATTCAGGAACTTTTCTGCATCTTTATGATTTAAGAATGAAGAAATTTTATAAGGAAATATTTTTTATACTCAACTACATTTAATCAAAATTCGACATTTAAACAAACTGTTTCAGTGTAAGAAAGATTTCTATAATATATAATATTCCTATTATATGTTATTTATTTAACATTGTTTCATAAGTAGTGTGTTTCTAAAGTACACATAGTAACTCCACACACCCGAGAATATATTTATATTTTTGAATATAATTAATTTTCCTTTTCCTATTTGCTTCTTTGTTAATCTCCTATTTGGTTCTTTTACTTTCTATATCCGAGATTAAAAATTGTTTTCAAGTGTTTCATACTTTTTATTAACATTTTGAGTAAATAAATGTAATTTACGCTTAATATATAATATATTTGATGGTATATCTGATATATTTTTACAATTGTAAACGAATTTGCTATCCATTTTTTTAAAAATCAAAATATTTTCGAAGAAAGAGAATTAAATTACAAATGTAGCGTTAATACCTTAAAGAAGATAATGATTCTCCCGAACCGTTAGATGCTAAAAATGTAATTTGGGCAGGAATTTTGCACTGTCTTCCTTTTTTAAAATTAAACAAAATATTTATTTTTTTTAGATAAGCATTAGATCTCCTATAAGAAATATCTTTCACATATCAAGAATAATTTGCACCCACTCTGGTTTCAGTTTCAAAAAAAGTTATCAAAGTATTTACAAAATAACAGAAACTGCTGAACTAAATTTTATTTCAAAAGAACAAATGATAACAAGTTATAGTTTTACATCACTGGCAAATGTCAGAGATTTAAAGATAGTGGTAAAAAAGCAATAGGGTGTCTGGCTCGGTGCTATTCCTCAAACAATGGATTCGATATAGTGTATTGTATCGTATCACTCTGGTGCCAGCAAAAGCTCTAATTCTGCTGTAGATGCACTACAATGCTCTACAGCAGGCATGTCAAACACGCGGCCCGCCAGTACATAGGTTGCGGCCCGCGGAGACATTTTACAAAATTAATTACATTTTATAAAATCAATCTTTAAGGTTTTTTTTTATTTTGAAATTTATTTCCGATAAACTTTTGAAAATTTACAGCATATTAACCTGTTATCAATTCTTGTTTTTAAAAAATCCTATTTAATTATAGAATTAGCCTTTAAATGAAAATCATTTTTAATATTGATTAAATATTTTTTTACTTAATGTTACTATAAGAAATTAATTTTTACTAAATTCTTAAATGCATTGATGAATATTATTTGTTATAGATCGCACTACGATTCATCGTGTATGCGAATTTTATTTCTGTTTGAAGTGTCCAATCAGCGAGATACGAATAGCGTGACAGAAGCAGTTGAAATATTATTTTTTAAAATTTAAAAACTCTAAGATGGCCAAGACAAATTGTAGTGTTTACTCAATAGTTTGTGAATGAAAGTGGTTTTTGGTTTTTATTCATATTAAACTAAAAAGTTATTTAATAAAAACATAATCAGACTTCAAGAACAGAGTAAGAAAAGATGAACTGAAGATGAACATCGTAATTTTCGAGAAAAATGGGAACTGCAATATTTTTATGCCCAAAGTAAGAATAATATACTGTGCCTGACATGTAAAAACTGTAATTCAGTTGCTAAGAAATATAATTTTAAAAGGCATATGACACGAATCCAAAAACAAACTATGACAAATATGTTGCGAAACTTTATGAAAACGAGTTGTCGGAATTGAAATCAACTCTTAAAAATTGGAAAAAATAGATTCACTACATTTATTGAGTAAGAGAGTGAGAACAAATATTAATGTCTCACTGTTCAGCTAATCGAGGGCGTTTGGCGATGGACCATGGTCAAGTGATGAGGTAGACACCTGAGCTGGCACCCCTCTCCTTACTTCCACATCCCACCAATGAGAGGAAGTTTTAGCCTCGAAATATTTAAAGCTTGCATCGGCTTCATTGGTACAAGGCTCAAACTCATGTGTTTGACTCGAGTTCGTTAACTTGACCGCTAAGCTACCGCAGTCACCTACATTTGTTGAAGACAATACAACTGCAGTCAAAACTCTATACTATCCCTTTTAATTGTAAGCACAGGTCGAAAACATTTACTAAAGAAGAATTTATTAGTGAATGCTTAAGTTAAGAGGAGGAATTTTACTTGCGAAATAGAGCCGCACTTGTTTTCCAATGTTAATGCTACTGAAAATTGGGCGCAGCTTAAAATCGAAGGGAAACAAATTTGTTCGATGGGGTATTTAGAGCAATTACGGGCCCTGTATGTAATTAAAAGTTTATAATACTGATAAAATAAATAATTATTCCTTTCCTATTAGTTATTATATTAAATTTATTTTAATTTCGTAAAATTTGATATCGATAAACCCACCAATTTTCATTTTTCACAAAAAATTGTTGATAATTTGGGTTGCAGCTTAGAATCGATGGCGGCTTAGATTCGGAAAAAGAACGGTATTATGTCCTGCACAAATAAAAAAAAATTAAAAGTGCAAGTTTAAGTCGAAATTTTGTAACCAGCAGAGGCGATGAAATAGTCGAGAATTGTAGTCGAGTCGAGTCATGTATTATGCATAATACATATTTTTGATGCATTTTAAGAAGTTTTGAGACAAAGTGTTCCTTGGGGGAAATTGGTTTGTCTTGTAACTGATAGCGCATCTACCGTGACCAGTATTACAAAAGAAGCAGCGAGATTTAAAAAAAACAAGCAAACACAGTATGGTAATACTAATTTTAAACATTTTCATTGCATTATTTCATAACAAGTACTGTTCTTGGGCATGAACTATGATATATTGGGCATATTTTAAAGTAGTCAGTAAAATTGCAAACTATATTCGAGCATTTAGACTTTAGCATCAGTCATCAGTCATTTTCATCAGCAGATATTGAATGTGAATTGATCGGTCAACCATATTGTACGAAAGTTCAATGGATTTCGAGTCATAAAGTGTTAGAGAGATCTTTTAAATTTCTGGAGGAAATCATTATTTTCTTGGAAACAAAAAATTATGAATGTGCTGAATTAAAAGATTAAAAAATATGACAGAAGAAAAGATTCTGAATTAGAGATGAAGTATTTTCAACTGAGAAAACCCCTGGCTTTCTCAATTGATCTTACAAGTCAACTCAACTTTAGATTCAACGCAATAAACCTTTTGTTACAATGATATTTGATTATAACACTTTCATATAAGAATGAGTAGAGACAAATTATTACAAACAGAAAGAGAAAACATGTCACTTTGATTACAAATCACTTAAATTAAAATTAACAGAATATTCTCACTAAATTAAATTATTAGAGATGGAATTCGATCGAATATATTCAAAATTTTAAAAATTTTGAATTACAATTTCATTAATTAACTTCACCTCTATCAATCGATGTTGAAATTGTTGATGAAAACTTACAAATGGAATTATTTGAAATCTATTGTGATTTTTTGTTGAAGCAAAAATGTTTGGAAGTTGAAATTGTAGTTTTTATACTTGACTTTTTTACAAGTTTTATACAAGTTTTGATGACTTTTTTGATTGTTTTGATTTGAATTTTGATGTAGTTTTTATACATGTTTTGATGACTAGGGTTGAGAAAAAACAAACGATGTCAAATATCTTCTAAAAATAATAAGTTGTATTTCGTATTACAACTTCTATTTTTGTTTTTTTATAAAACAATATAAAAGTGTATAGTTTAAAAAAAGGAAATATTAAACTATTATGTGTGTATAATTTTTAATACATTGAATTTTATAAATAAGAATATAATCATTTAAAAAATCCTGTTTTATTAATTTTTTGAATATTGGAAAAAACATGCGGCCCTCAACTTAATATAAAATAGTTCATGTGGCCCGTGATATCAAATGAGTTTGACATGCCTGCTCTACAGCAATACGGCAGTCTTCTCTGCCAGTGATGACCTGTGTGTTGTTGGATTCCGGGATTTTTTAAGATGTTGCCTTCTCAAGACCATTGCTACCGATAATCATGCACAATGGATACACTCCTACCAAGTCTTTTTGGAACATCGTGGAAAGAATATTCACCTTTTCAATATAAGCCCCTATTATGCAACCTCATTCAAAAATTCTTCTCGTAAATAATTCTTTCAGAAATATAGCACTTCCCAATTTCTTTTATCTTGCATAACTGTGACGGGTCCTATTCACGTTCCTACTAATCCTCTTGGGCCAAAATACTTTTTTTTATTTTGTATGATAATCAAACTGTCTTCCCTGTAAAAACCGTAATTTATGTTAATTTTAGTGCAATCTATTGAAGTGAGTGTAAGAGTTGGTCGTTAGGCTGCTATTGAAGTTAGATTATCAAAATAAATATCTGAAGACCTCCTAGTTCAGGAAGAGGGTCTTTAGTCCAAGTTATCAAGCTATACCAGCCCAGACTAGTCCTGTTTCCTCGGATCGCTGGAAAGATAAGGGATCCAATTATTTGTCATAGATATTTAGGATAGTGATTAATCTAACCCCTCTCTAAGCTTATGACATTTCTTAGTATTAATTTTAAGGATTAATAAAGACATTAATTTTATTATGATGGCTGATTATTCGGTGTCTCCAACTTCATCCGCGACCACAAGATCAGGACACAACCTCTTTATTGATTTTGAGATTTTTATTTCTATAAGTGTAAAGAAGAAACTTAATTGAGTCAATTTTATCCATCATTTTTTTATACTTACAAAACAGTTTCACTCTTAATTTTCGGTTACTTCCAATGATTGATTTGGATACAATTGTTAAAATTTCTCTTAAGCCAAGTCATCAGGTAAGTTAATATAACTGAAATTTAATTTGAATCAAAATTGACTCTTAATTACTAAGAATTCGTAAGAGTATATTATTTTATCAACTATAAGGTTTTCAAAGTAAAAAAAAATTATATTTCCATTTGATCCAAATTCTATGAAGTAAAAATAAAAAAAATAAACTTTTCATTGAAACAAATTTAGCAATCCACCGTTTTTTCAGAGTTCCGTGTAAAAAATATATTAATATATCATCTCTACAAGTTTTTTTTTCTGAAATCAAACTTTTTTAAAAGACATTTGAAAAGATTTGAATGTTTTCCTATCACAGAATCTTCTTTCTTAAATGTTTCAGCTATTTGCTGAAAGTTCCAGACGAAAGAAAACTCCAAGTTGAGTTGCAATGAATAGTTTAGACTCCAGAAAAAAGTTCGATTGCAACGGCAGACATCTAGAATGAATAGGATGATCAGCTACATTTGCACATTCACTTTCTATATCAAATTTGATCTTTCGGTATTATATTCAAATCCATAAAATACTTTCGATTGCAAAAGGGAAAATAAACTGTGATTCTTAACTTCTTAGAAGAATATAAATTTCAACGTAAGCAATTTTCAAAGACAAAATTAAATACGAAGTGTGAAACACACAAAAAAACACTATACTGGTCCAATAAATCATTGTACGTACAGAATCAGTTCTTTGTGACATTATCACCTTCAAAGTAGTTCCCTTCGGCATTCATACACTTCTGAATTTGGGGCTGCCGTTTCTGGTAACAGTTTTGGAACGAGGTTTTTGGAAGTCCCTTCATGAGATTTTCTGTTTTTGCTTGAACCTCTTCAACTGAGGTAAAATGGGTTCCCTTTCAGCAAGATTTAACTGTAGGAAATAAAAAAGTAGCATGTGTCTGTGGGAGGAGGTAAATCATGTGAAAAAAGGAGGAGACCCCATCAGAGTAATACTTTTGCTCGTCAGAAACAACTTGACAGATAGGGCCGTGTGAGTGGTTTCATTGTCTTAGTGCAACAGCCATTCATCACTCTTCATTTCTGGCCTTTTTTCTCTAATTTTTCACGAAGCCTTTTTAGGACTTATATGTAGTAGTGTTGATTAACAGTCTGACCACTGATGTGAGTGGGAACCCACTGATATCACGAAATTTGGCTATGTTTTGTTGTGTAATCGCTTACTATGGATGCCCGCGTGTTCATCATCTTCCACACTGTCCCTTCCCTCTGAAAACATCTTATGCCATTCAAACACAAGTGCACGAGACAAAGTTTCATCTCCATAAGCCTCGGGTAGATTTCAAATGTTTTGTGGCTGATTTGTTAAGTTTAACAAAAAACTTTTTGTTGATTCGACATTTTCCGGCAAAATGCAGTTGCACGTGTTCACTCAAGGACACAGTACTCCCAGCTGGCGTGATTATAAGGCGAAACTGACCACATGGATAGAGAAAAGGTATGGGTGATGTAATCAAAACAGTTGTTTCCAACTTCACTTTTTTCAAGCTGCACACTTAGTCTCGTTTATTTTTTGTGTGTCAAAACCTTGTAAAATCAAATAATTTTGCATAATTCAATAATGAATTGTTCTGTGAAAGACTTTTCTTTTAATGAACTATTATGTATTACTAACCCTTATCTGCCCTTTGCTAGGTATATTTCATGGCGTTGAAAGATTATGCATTTTTTTTTGGTTACTGTTATCAAAGTCATATCGTGCTTCTTCGCCACAGATTCGGGGTTAAAACCCCTAGTTGGACAAGGTCGACTAAGCCTTTCAGCCCTTCAGTGGGTCGATAAATGAGCACTAATCTTGCTTGGGATATAAAAACTGAGGGCTTCGTGTCAGACTGACCACCTGACCGGAACATCTGTTCATGTTGCCTTGCACTTTATGAGGTTATTACGCCACTGAGTTTAGTTAAGGTGTTAATTATCTAAGTCTAGCATTAAAATTTCGATTCGATTGAAAAATATTTTGATGGCCTTCATCTCTTGATTTAAAAATAACAGGACTTGAATTTTTATATCAGAGGTATATTTATAATTACCATGAATATAGCCCCCTCGGAACCAATTTCCTCGAATCCCATTTTTAACGATCACTATTCAACAAAAGAGACGTGCTTTCCAAATTTCCAGTCTGTAGGTTTAATTGTTAAAACACTAGATTTTCTATCTGGATCTATAGCATCTCGTAACCTTCTTTGAAGTCGATTTCCGGAGAACTCGTTCTCAGGGGTTCGCTACTCAGAAAAGAAATAAGTCTGCCAAATTTAACGTTTGTATGTGTAATTGTTCAAGAACTGGAATTTTTTTCATTATATAAGCACCCCCTCCCATAATAACCTTTTTTTTATTGAAAACAATTATAAAATCCCCGTGCAACACAAAGTTTTACATGGAGCCTTTGAGTGCCGATTTCTGCAAATCCCGTTCTCAGCAAATATCTGCTGAATTAAATAAACATGTTTGCTAAATTTCATGCCTGTGGGTGTAATAGTTTGAAAACGGGTATTTTTGTGTGTAAAAAAAACACACCCGAATCCCTTTTGGGATCGGTTCTTGCAAAATTCGTTCTTAGCGGATCTCGACTCAGCAAGAGAGAAACATGCTTGTCAATTGTTAAGTCTGTAGTTCTAGTAGTTTCGGAGTGCTCGTGATGAATGAATAAGTGAGGAAGAGACGAGTCATTTATTCTTCAACATATAAATATTCAATAGAAAATAAACATTTTTTTGACCATATAAAAACATTTACATTAAACTTTTTTGTCACATATTAAAAATGATTAACTTCAGATACATTTTAAGAGGACATGGTAAGATTTACAAAAAAATTTTTAATTTAAAGATCTTCAAAAAATTTTTGGTTGCCTCTTATGTGTGTATACTATGCCAAACAGATTCTGTGCTCAAAATTTCATAAAAAGCTAGCCATTTAATTTTTTAAAGAAAAAAACCTAAAATTTTTGTGAAGGGATTTTGAAATGCTACTCCTCCTACAACAATTTACACGCAGGAAATATGATTTAGAAGTACGTCAAACTATGTATGTATAAGTAGAGTTGGTATGGGTTTTGCGATAACATGATTGGTATTCGTACAATATTTCTTTTTATGAATGTTTATTAAAACTTCCTTAAAATATGTATAAATTCTGAGTTTAATTATTTTTTTTAAAAATAAGTATTCAACAATGCATTTGATTCAACAATGCATTTCAACTTTAGTTACATGTAATATTACCAATATGTTAAAAGTAAATCAAAGCATTATGCACAATAGAAACAAAGGCAGCATTTTAAATGAAGACAAACTAATTATTTTATCTGTCTCTGAGATAAGTAAATTTAAAGTTTTGATTTGCCAGGATGTGAATAAAAACAAATAAAGGCGATCATAATTCTGCGTTTTTTTTAAGTTTAGAACTTTTAAATTTTGTGAGATTATAGAAAAGTATATAAAGAATAATTTAGGGTAAAAAATTAGATTTGATTTTTTCACCGATTTTTGTCAATTGAATCGTATACTGTGACTCTTTAAATTTTTAAAAATTTCTAGAGTAAGCCTATGTTTCACATAGCATAAATATCCATTAGTATGCATTGTCTTTTTCAGTACAGAAATATTTTTATCAACATCTCTTATTTTTCCACTGCATTGTACTTGAAATATATTCCAAGCACTATTTTTTTTGTAATCAATAATGATCATTATATAATAACAAAAATTTAAGTTATTCGAATTTTTTTGCATAAAATTTTTAAACAAAATATAAATAATCGCCAATGTAAGTTTAAGTGGAAATTGTTACTAAAAAACACATTTAATTTCACACTCCTGAAGCATTTAAATTGTACGTGTTTTATTCATTATATAAAGACTATTACATTGTTTCTCTAAAGTGACCTTAGACATCAGGAACCTGTAGGAATATCTCTTCGCAGAAATAAATTTGAAAAAAAGAAATTCAGTATTTTTCTATAATCTACAAATTTTATTCTAAATACTGTAAAACTCTTACAAATATTAGTTTTCATTTTTAAAAAGATAAAAATGTAAGCGGATAAAAAAGAAAGCATGACATAAATGATCTAACAGCAAAACGTTCTCGAAGAAATTAATCAATAACATTATCGCCTGATACTTTTTTTACCTTTCTTTCGCACATAGCGGTTCTTTTTTTAAATATTGTTTCGCATAACTTTGCTTGCTTGTTACGCAGAAAGCATTTAATTTAATGTCAAAAATGATTTGCAATCGGGAGAATGCAAGGCACGAAGTTCGAAAATTAACTATTTTTCTTTGAGTAGTAAATCATTTCTAAATATTGCTATTTTGTAAAAAATACAGTGAAAATCCTTTGACATGAAGCAGAGGGGGCTGAAATATTTCTTTCGTGTTAAAGGATATTGCAAAAAAAAACATATATTCCACAAAATTAAGTTTATTAGAGTACATTTTACACTAATGGCCACACAAAATGGAACACTCTGAAGAAGGCGTGCAAACTGTGTAAAATTTACATCATGCGTTGGTGGCGATGAAATATGCAAATCATTAGCGTTATAGCACAGAGGCACATCACGAGTGACCGTAGCGCCACCCGCAAGCGCTATATAAAGGAAAAACAGATTGCGATTTAAAGTACATGATTTTTTTGTGTGTGTAAATTGTTTACTTAAGCTTAGTGGAAGACATTGAGCGTCTTTTGACCAACTTTCTGAATTCGACCGAGGAAGAATAGTAGCCTATAGGGATTACGGATTATCCTTCAGAGGAATCGGTCAACATGTTGGACCGATGTGCAACTGTGATGCGGATCTGCCATCGTTGGATGCAGGAAGAAACGATGGACCGACGGGGCCGATCGCCACCACCTCGTTGCTCCACTGCCCGTGATGACAGGCGTATCGTGCGCAGGGAATTTGATGGATCATGCAGCCACATCAAGAACCATAGTACGCCAGAATCAGTCTGTTACGCATCATTCCGTGTCCGCTCGTACCCTTCGACGCCGTTTGCAGCAGAGTGGAACGTCCGCAAGGCGTCCGTTGCTTCGTTTACCCTTGATTGGAAACCATAGGCGTTTGCGCCGCTAATGGTGTGATGAATGGTGGACATAGAAAACGCAATGGAATGATACAGAGTTTACTGAAGAATCCCGCTTCTGCCTGCAACATCACGACAGTCGGATTCGTGTCTGCCATGGTGAGAGGCTGCTGAAATGTTGCGTTATGCATCGCCACACTAGTTCTGCATCTGGTATTATGTTTTGGGGTGGTATTGGACTTCACTGCCGCACCCCTCTTGTACGCATTGCCGGTACATTGAACAATCAGCGCTACATCTCTGAGGTGTTGGAACCCATTGTCCTCTCATGCCTTCAGTGCTTGCCATCAGCCATATTCCAACAGGATAATGCGTAACCAACAGGATAAGGCGTGTGGCAGCGGTTATAGCCAACAGTGGAGGCTACACTAACTAATCATTTTGTTATCATCCACACGTCACAAGAGGCTATAATTTTAACCGTTTGATCTTTGTACAGCATGTTATCTGCCAAATAGATTTCACCGTGACATCTCTGGTTCTTCATGGTGTTGTATTTTGTGTTGCCAGCAGTGTATTTATATAGATAAAACACTTTCGTAAATCGATCTATTTTTTTAAAATGTTGTTGATAATGCGGAGTTAGCAATTCCCAAATATTTACAAATTTCCAATTCTAATCAACAGTCTTAAGAAGAAGCTCCATCTGCATTTTACGCAAATTAGTTGTTTGGTTTCCTCCTGGGCTCTTTGCTCTTGTGCTTGTAAAAATAATTCTTCTAAAATAGAAAAAAACCGCTAACCAAACTCACTGATTTTTACTCACAATGCGATGTACTCGTCGCAAAATTCCAAAGTCAGCTGATGAGAGATTAAATGTTTTTGCGTAGTGTTTGTAGGTGTGGAGGTTGGAAGTAGTTTAGATAAACAAAACTAGCTTTATCACAGGCTATTCTGAGGGTATTTCAAAGCCAAGTTACCACCTTTCTTCGAAACATGGGAAACCACCTCATTCATTTCACACCCCTCTTATATCTTGCCTGCGCGGCTGGTGTTTTCCGTATTTTGTTCATTCCCAGATGGTAAATCTTTTCGTGTTAAACGATTTTCATTTTACACGAAATGTTTAACTATTTGAAATGTTTAATGCATGAAGAGAAAAAAAATACACGAAAACGCATTGTAGTTTATCGGGACCTTTGAATTATATCTCGTGTTAACCGATATTTCGTCATAAGCTTTTTCATGTTAAATGTATTTTAATGTATTAGTAATTTATAAATTTATCGCCTTGTTTCCTTCTGTTTGTTGTGGAATTAAGTGCCTTAAAGAGGAGAATAAAATCAGTCAATTGGCTGTGTGTAGCTATCGGTTTCAAAACCGAACGAGGCTTTTGGTGAAGGACCTCGTAATTTTAACCAACGGTCGAATGATGCTAACATAGCTCAAACGAAACATGTTATGAAAAAGGATAATTATTTTTAAATTATAAATTTAAAACTGACATTTTAAGAGGGGGGGGAGTACAAATTGAACGAATTTATACGTCGGATTCAAATGTAAGAAAATAGGGTTTGCAAACCCGTGATATGTTTTCAACCCCGGGATTTCGGGGTCACATTATCCAAATCCCGAGATAGGTCCCTTAGGATTTGAATATTTATTATAAATACTCATACATTAGCATAATTGAAATAACATAATAAAACTGAAAACAATTAAAAATTGGTTTAATAATATTATTTATTGAAACAAATGAAAGCAAAACTTAATTCATCAGAAAAACAAATAAAAAATAGTACATAATGAAATTTTTTTAAAGAAATTTTCGTTTCTTTTGTTTCTGTAAATAAGCTTTTCAAAAACACAGCTCGTCCAGCGTTTCATCATTCAAACAGCTTCTTGTTTTTGTTACAAATTGTCTAGCCGAAGAAAATGCTTGTCCAGTCTCTACACTAGTTGGTTATACGGCAAACCAACTACACTAGTTGGTTTGCTGTATTTCATACTCAAACGATCAAGTAATCGTTATTCTAAACAATACCTAGTTAAATCATAGAATTCAATTATTTTACATTCTTAAACTGACTTGTCTAGTTATTTCATGATATACTAGTTATTCTCTTAAATAACGGATTTCACACTTTAAAGGTAACTTAAATACAACAGGAATAGAATATTATCAAGTAGTTGCAATAGGAGGTAGAAATCAGATACTCAATAATGAAAGATTAAAATGCTCTGCTTTTGAGTCCCATTCAACGAGATGAGTGTATTTCAATTGGTAAAAGTTTTTTGATCATGATTATTATTAAATAGTTACTTTTTATGGTATTTAACCTATAAATTCAAAAGTCGTATTTGCTGTTCTATAAGTTTTCAAACCATTATAAATCAAGACATATTTTAAAATACAATAAACTTTCGAGATATATCTGCATATGAGCAAAAAAGAAAGCAACATATGCATTTATTTAAAATATATATGTTACCGTTAAGGTGTGAAATCCATTATTTCATAGAATAACTAGATATTTCATGAAAAAACTAGACAAGTCAGTTAAAGTACATAAAATTATTGAATTCTACGATGTAACTAGGTATTCTATAGAATAACGATTACTTGATCATTAAAGTATGAAATACGGCACTTGAAAGTTCTTTGAACCGGTTCTAACTGCTTTAGGAACGATTTTTCCGATTAGGATCTAGAGATGGCCGAATAAAACAATTGTACTCTAGATATCAGTTCAGAATACGTCAGTGAGAATTAATTTCCAATGAATAAGTTCCAAATATTCACACAGCGCTTCGATCTGTTGCAACAGCTCAAAGTTGTGGTAACTGGAAAAGGATTCAAAAAGTGCTCGGGTGTAAAAATAAAATGTGTAGTGGTAAAAAGTGGGCTTGTTTCAAAAATAATAAGCTGTCCAATCCAAAGTGTCATCACAGCAAACCTTGCTCTAATAAAGAATGAAAAGTAAAATAAAGGTATCTCATAAAATTTAAATAATATTCTCCTCCCTTATTTTTCCTAAAAGTTCACGCAATGTTTTTATGAAGCAACAGTTTTTCTTCCCAGCATGTATTTTTGTTGATTATATTTAAATATTATCTAATTTCACTACATATTCTTTTTTCCCCTTTCTGTTTAGCTAATGTTAGCAATAGGAGCAATAAATAAATTATATCATCTGCTTTGCCTTAATATTTATCAATTATTTATCGCAAAAGAAATTAAATGTATTTTTCGAGAGATTTTAGCTATTTATGATCAATTAATTTACAAAATATTTTTGAAATTGTTCATATTTCACTTAAATGGTCTATCTTTAGTTATTTCATAGAATACCTAGTTATTTCTTAGAATAACTAGGTAAAG
>BMAO01025159.1:0-27382 GCA_019973975.1 Trichonephila clavata | reverse complement strand
TTTTGACAAACTAGATTATTCAATGACATAGAGAACTCTTCTTTTTAGAAATTTTAGGTCGCCTTGTCCGGCGGAAATGCCATGCCTCCCATCACCTCGCTCCCTTTCAGATAAGTGAAATTTTAATGTTTGTTCATAGTTCTTCGTATTCTCAAATTTTAACAGTGATTGATCTAAGTTCTAATTTCATAATGTATTTTAAATGTAATAAACGAATTTATTTTAAATTTTAATCCGAAATTCATTAGTTTTTGCGTTGTCTTTGAAATTGAGTAAGTGTAAGTACTAGCCACTATGTTCATGCGGACTAAAATAAATAAGCGAACCTGGGTAGTTTTAAGATGTTAGTTAAATTAAGCAGAAATTTAAAAGTAAAATTAATGAGCGCCGCATCAATTGGTGACGTGACCAGGATTAAAAAAAATGTTTTTTTCTCTCTCTTGAAAATTTTGAGATGATTTGGGGCAATCGCTAATCAATTTATGTTCATATGTATAGGAAACTTAAGATTTTTTGTAAATGTTGTACACACTTTGGCGTTTAACTTTTAAAGTAAATTTTTTTTCATTAGATGAATGGTTCATATTTTTATTCCATATTGTTCTCATGTATTTAGTCACTATTATATTGAATAAGGGTGGATTCTCCTCTTCTGTAAGAGTGTCAAAAAATTTTTTTCCCTTCATTCCGTTCGATATTTTTTTTAATTTTACTTGAGACTCTTTGGCTTTACATAGAATTCGCATAATGCCTCGTCCGCGTCAAACCGACCCTGTTCCTTTGCATACTACTTCCGATCGGTTTAATTTATATATAATCGAGTTAATCCCACAATTTGCGGGCAGTGAGGGTACGAGTATAAGGAAATTTCTAAATAAAATTAATGAAGTCACGAAGCTGGGTAATTGGACAGATTCCGAGAAAATTGCAATTTTAAAACTTAAACTTTCGGGTGTAGCAGAGGAATTTTTTTGCCGACCCCTGCAAAAACAATATTTGTGATTTCGAGCAATTATCTCAAATTCTTATCAAGAGATTTGAATGCACAGTTCCATTGTCTACGAAACTCCAACTGTTCTCCGTTTGTCAGCAAGGAATTTCAGAGACTGTGCAGGAATTTGCTTCCCGAATTAAAAAATTGGGAAATAAGGCTTTTGAATCAAGTGACGTCGTTGCGTCATCGGCAGTCAGACAGGCAAACGATCAACTTTGCAATATCGATTTATCAGTGGGTTGAAGAACGATATACGAAGATTCGTGTTGGCAAGAGACCCCATGACATTGAACAGTCCATTTCGGCCGCATTATTAGAAGAACAGCACCAGAAACTTAACGAGATAGCGACTAACTATAGGTGGGGGTGTCGGATAGTCATAATAGGGAGTCAGCGATTATTTCAGCTTTACTGAACGTATACAAGACCTCAATATTAGAGTGGGTAAACTCCAACAAGCTAATGGCTCAGTTAATGCGTATCACTCCGATTCATCGAGAAATCTCCCTCGCAGAAATCCCGTTTCAATTCGATGCTACTACTGTCAGCAGTTAGGTCATAAACAAACTGAATGCAGGAAGCGGATGAAAGATGAACGCAGCACCCTGGCCCTCAAATAACTCACATGGTCGAAACGGTTTTCTGCCAGGGGAGGATACAATACGAAACATTTCGCAAGATGCGTCGCGCCGACTGTAGGAGTGATTTATGACTCGCCGTCCCGGAAAATTTAGGCGAGGTCATCGCACATATGACTGTCAAAATAAAAGAAACTCGGGGAATTTAAACTTTTGAGAAGAGGGGCGTCATTAGAAGGACAATTGGGCGCTCTCTCTTCCACTTGCAATTTTGATTTACCGATTGTCGAGGCAAGTTCTCGGGGTTATAAGTTCAAAATTTTAATTGATTCTGGAGCTTCTGTTTCACTGTTATCAAATTCTCTTTTGAGAAATCAGAATAAATATATGAAACCGTTGAAAGTTCTAGTGAAAATCAAGGATTTAAATGACGGGGAAGTTGAGATAGTGGGTTGTTACAAGATACATTTGGTTTTGGGGGAATTTCATTGTGAGCATATTTTTTTATCACTAAGCAAGAATTAAATAATAGTTACACAGCGATCTTGGGTTTCGATTTTACTAAGCTTAGGCACGCGATGTTAGACACGAAATTTAATTGTTTCAGAATTGCTGAGAATTCCATTCCATTTGTTAATTATAAAATTTCTTTGCAAAATGACCCCGGGTGTGATATTTTTGGAATTTTGGAAAATAAAACTATTATTGGTCCAAAGCAGGTCAAAAATGTTCGTTTCAAGGTACCAGTTTTGCCTCATTCTAGTGTAGTTGCGACTGTTGTTAGTGCTGTTAAATTAAAAAATAAGGGTATACACATAAATTCACCGCATGTCACTTTTGATTCTCAACTTAATACAACTGAGTTGCAAGTTACGAATAATTCTGAACATATTGTAACTTTAAATAAAAATATGAAAATTTGCACCGTTAATAATTATGAAGACTTTTCTGCTGATTTACCGGTATCCCAGGATACTTTACCTGAACTATCTGAAAAAGATTTTAACTTCTCCGGCTTAGATCCCAGAACAAAGATTAAATTAGTGCAACTTTTATTAAACACAAAAATGCTTTCGCTCGCTCAACCGCTGAATTATCGGCGGCTAATACAGAACATCATAGAAATATTACTGCAGCATAATTATCCAATTAGATGTCCGATTTATAAAATTCCATTTAACCTCAGAAACGAATTTAGGAAACAAATATCCGATTTATAGAGTGCGGGCATTGTTTCAAAATCTAAATCTCAATATAACACACCTGTTTTATTTGTCAGACAGAGAGATAAATGGCGTTTAGTTTTGGATTTTAGGAAGTTAAATGAAATTACGTTGACTCAGGATTTTGTTATACCTACTTTGGACAATATTCTTCATGAGGTTTCGGGATCGAATTATTTCTCAGCTTTGGACATGAAGTCTGCATTTAATCAAATACCACTTCATTGTAAAGATAGGCATAAAACGGCTTTTTCTACACCCGATGGCGATAAATACGAATTTAATAGACTTTGTTTTGGTCTTAAAAATTTTCCTAAAGCTTTCCAATCCATAGCTCAGGAAATATTAGAAGATTTACTTCACAATGGAGCTCTAGTTTACATAGATGATATAATTTTGTTTTCAAAAACCATCCAAGAACATTTCGAATTAATTAATAAAGTGTTAGAGCGTTTCTAAAAAGCTAATCTTAAATTCAATCCAGCTAAGTGCCAGTTTTTAACTAAGAACTGTAAATTTTTGGGGTTTGTTGTCACACCGGAGGGTATACACATTGACAAGGATAAGACGATCACAATTAATCAGTTTCCTGTTCCTACAGATCAGAAGCAAATCAAATCTATTTAGGATGCTGTAATTTTTATAGAAGATACATTAAAATTTTAGCCAAACGTACACTGCCTTTAACGAATCTTTTGCGAAAAGATACTCCTTTTGAATGGACTTCGGAAGCACAGGCTTCATTTGATGATATTAAAAATGCTATTCTAAATCCACCTGTTTTGGCTCTGCCTGATCTGCCGCAGATTTGCAAGTCACGACTGATGCTTCTTCCTTGGGCATCGGGGCTGTTTTAGAGCAGAGGTATCCTAATTCAGAGGTTAAACCTTTATATTTTTTTTTTCAAAAAAGTTGAATCCTTCTCAATCTTAATACAACGCTACGGTCCTCGAATCTTTCGCAATTTATACAGCTCTAAATTTTCTTAGGCCTTTTCTTTTGGGGATAAAGTTTAAAGTTTTTACGGATCACAAGCCTCAAGTAGGGTTCTTATCTAATAAAAATCCCTCTTCTAAAATTTTACGTTGGAAATTGTCACTTGAAGAATTTAATTATGAAATTCATTACGGGAAAGGCTCTTTGAATTCTGTCGCCGATCATTTATCTCGTTATGTCAACACTATTACATTAGCTTTACCTGACTCTAAAGATTTCAAAGAAATGCAGAAAAGCGACGAATCGCTAAACGACATCTTAATTAATAAAGATATTAGCCCACAAATTAGCAGTTACTTTATTAATGAGGAGGGAGTGTTATGTCATTTTTCTAAGCGCCCAAACAAGTCTCCCAGGACTGCCATGAGAAAACAAGTTTGTGTTCCTCATTGTCTTAAAGCGAAGATTTTGGAATCAATTCATTCGGAATATGGAGGGCATCTTAAATTTTTTTAAACTTATCAGAGACTCAGCGAAATTTTTTTTTTTTGGCCTAATATGTACAAGGATGCTAAAAATTTTGTTCGTTCTTGCATCATTTGTTTAACTCGAAAAAACGCTTTCAAAATACCACCGGCACCACACCAGCCAGTAGAACCGAGCCATGTACCAGGTGAAACTTGTCATATTGATATTTTTGGTCCTTTAAAGACCACGCCTAAAGGTAATAGTTATGTCTTTTCTATGATAGATGCATTCACCAAATACATTCATATCGTCTCACTTCCTGATCTTAAGTCCAGCCCCATATCTAAGGCTTTCTTTGATAATTATATTGTACACACACACACAGGGGCTGTCCTCACAGGCTGGTTGTCGACAATGCCACTTATTTTAAAGGTTCTGAGTTCCTAGAATTTTGTAGAGTCATGGGTATCCAAAAACGACATATTTCAACTTATTCAGCTCACGTAAATGGAAGAGTAGAGAAGCCAAATCAATCGCTGGCTAACATCCTTGCAGCAATCACTCATGACACAAACGACTGGAATGAACAACTCCCACACACTATGTTAGCTTTAAATTCCGCAATTCACGAGGCCACTTTCACATCGCCCTTCTTCTTAGAACACGGCAGAGACATTCGTTTGTCGTATACATATCAAAAGAACTCTGATACACCACAAAATACGTACAAATACGTCGAAAGACTTTTACCTTCATTAGAGAAAATTTTTCAGAAGGTCCTAGATAATTTGAAAGATCAAGAGGGCATCGCTCTTAGCTCAAAAAATACAAAGTCGCATCATTACGAATATCAAATTGGTTCTTTATGTTTTATCAGGACACCAAACCTTAAATCTAAATTATCTCCAAAACTCAGACCTAAGTTCGAGGGTCCTTATAGAGTTGTAGAACGTTTTTCCAACGTGAATTACAGAGTTCAGCATGTTGAGCATCTGAGAAAGAAATTTAACACACATATCAACCGAATGATTCCTTTTACAAAACGATTTAAATATTTGCATTTGAACAATTTGGATGAGAAATTAACAGTAGATACAGAGGTAAAAAATGTTGATGTGGATCAGAGATATAATTTAAGGAATCGTGTGAATTTGAATATTTAGATTAATCTTATTATAGTGTTCAAAAAAAAAAGATATTTACTTTTGAGTTCCTAATATTGTTGACATTTTTTTTTGGAGGAGAGTCCATACTTATGTTATAATACTTCAAAGGTTCTGTTGTTTGCTGGATTATAAGAATTAATTTTGCATCACTGAGAATTAATTATGTATTATGTTATGTGGGTACTTATATATATCAATATTATATGCATTAATGTTTTTTTTGTTTGTGTCACTTTCGTATGTTTATGCACGTTATTTCAATTTCTATATTGTGGACACTACGTAGATGTTTACAACAAAGTCAGGAAATATAAAGATAGGTATTTTTGTATACCTGTCATTAAGTTGATGAATTACTATTTCAGTTATGTGTGTAGTCCCACACATGCTCTATGTTTACATTATTAGTATGTTCATTATTCGAATTTTGTTATTGTGTTTCATTTACATATTATCTCTTCATGCTCATCCTTGTTGCTTAAAAGTATTTTTTTTTTTTTTTTGCTTATACCATAACGTTGGTTTCATCATGTTATGATAATTTACTTTATATGTTATTCTTTATCTTGCAATCTACTCATTGAATACTTATTGTGGATGCATTATCAGTTATGTTTATTTCTTATCCTCTATTGCATTTCGCCATCATTGTACCTTTATTATAGTGTAATAAGAGTAGCTGTTTTGCCATTAGTATTATTAATCACAATTGTGTTTGTATGAATTTTGATATTATTCGAGATGGTTGTTTGTTTTATTTTGTGTTGGTCATCGCACTAGTAAAATTTTTATTTAAACTAAAGGAATTTGTTGGGTATCGTGTTTCGAGTCTAGTTATTAGTCTTGTGTTTTTGTACTCTCGTTTTAGAAGAATTTTGAGTAGTTTAGTTGCAATTGTTGTCAATTAATGTCCATTCAGTTTCCTTTGTTTGTTCTGTTTTGTCAATTTACGAATTTTTTTCTTCTTTTCAACGTGATGTACTACTCGGCATATGTATTGAATGATTAAGTGAGGTTAGATTTGATTTCGTGTTATTGGTTCATTATAAGTTTTTTTTATTGAGCAAAATTCTTGGTCATATTATTTAGTATTGATGTAGACGAGTCTTTTTTTTGTGTGTTCATTTTGTACTTATGGAATTTGTTTTGAATATTTAGAGGCTTAGAGCATGATTTTTTTATAAGTTGAATTTCATTATTTTAAGAGTGCAAGAGTGCTGATTATATTTGAGTTAATGTTATTCGTGATATATTTGAATACTTATGTGAATTTAAATTGTTCACGTTTGTTTGCATGGAAAGTAGTTTTTTGTTTTGTTTTGTTGTCATTGTAGTTGTATTCAAATCTAGCTGGTTATGTGAATTATTTCCAGAAGTTATGTTTATCGAATTGTTGAAGAGGTACAGGGAATTGTTTTTATGAGTTTGTGAATTAATATGATTATTTAGGTATTGGTTAAGTGATTTAGTAGTAATGTCGATTGAGATTTAGTTTTCTAGTTGTCGAATTGATTATGTTGATTGAGATTTAGTTTTTCTAGTAGTCGAGTTAGTTATGTTGATGGAGAGTTAATTTTCTAGTTGTCGAGTGAGTTCTGTTTTTGAGAGATAGTTATCTGTTTGTCGCGTTAGTAAATTTGTTAGTGGATCGTATTAGTTATATGGTTTAATGGCTATGTTGTTTGAGAGTTAGTCTTAGAGTTACCGATAGTCGAATTTGGTTAATTAGTTACAGTTAGAGGAATTAAGTTTTTTTTTTGAATAAATTTTTTTTTGTGTCTGGTGTTGGTGACGTATGATTCGTTCTGTTCAGTGCACAATTCTAGCACTCAAGGGAAAGAGTGGAAGGAAAGGAGAGAGAATTTAAAAAAGGGGGGGATTCTTTTCCACCTTCTATTATTATTATTTTTTTTGCATACCTAAAATCCATCTTTATTATTAGCCCAAAATTTTAATAATCTCGTCTAGTTTTGACAATAATATTTTTTTTGTTTCTCCACCTTAGGTGTGCATCCTGATCACATGCATATTCATCGTTTTGTAATAAAGAAAATACATGCTTAAGTTTATACCATTCGTACTCAATGCTCATGGTGAATTTGTAATTCCTTTATGCTTATTGACTTTGATGTACGTTGTAATTCAAATGCATGCTTAATCTTATACCATTCGTACTCAATGCTCAGGGTGAATTTGTAATTCCTTATGCTTATTGACTTTGATGTACGTTGCAATTTCTTGATTTAATCATACTATATTGTTATCATGTCGAAATTCGATGTTAGTTGATGCAATGTTGTGTTGGTTTCTGTTTGTTCATTATACTCATAAATAATAATTTAATTTTTTTAGCTTATTGTCTTGTCAGCTAAAATTTGAAAATCTAAATTTGTTTTTCACAATTTACTACAAGCTCAAACTGGCAATTTTTTTTTTCAATTCTTTAAACTAGTGGATGTTCTATTGTGTGCATTGTCAAGTTACTTGCTTAAATTTTTCTTCTTCATGTCGTTCTGCGATGATAAGTGAGAAGGAGAAAGTTTGCAGAATCATAAAATATATCTGTTTATTTTTCATACCAGATATCAATAAATTTTGTTTTCTCTCACTTTTCTTTGCATACATGTCGCGCCAATATCGTTGTCACAATCATGTGTATTTCGTATCTGTTTCTTATATATATTTTCATATAGGGGAGACCGGGGCAAGATGACTAATGTCTTAATTTTTCCGAATTCCACTAGGTAGCAGCATCAAATGAACACTACTGGCTCTCATTTTGGCCTTTCGTTAAACTATAGTATAGACACGCTGAAATCGCCCTTTTTGTGTTAGTTGTGAAGCTTTGATTGTTTTTTGATGCCACGATAAAACTTTTATGCATGTGTAAATAAGCTCTGCTACAGATACAGGTAAGATATAACGTTTCTCTTTAATATTTATGATTAACTTGGTTTAAATACTACCTATTACCATGAATAATTGTCAATTAATGGCCTTCCTTCATGATAGTGAGAGTGACTATTTTTAAACAGACAGTCTGGGTCAAGATGACGATCCGAAACACGGGGCAAGATGACGAGCTCGTCATCTTGCCCGTGTGTTTCGGAATTTATTAAACATAACTATTGTTGTCCATTCTATTAAATCCTGTGAACACTTGTTTTTTTGTGTGTATGTCCGAGTGACCTTGCGCTTCCATCTCTTTTGGGGCTAAGAGGTGCATCAGATCGGGGGAAAGGTTTCATTCGAAAGGGGTGACCAGAGGAAGACATTTTTGCCATCCGCTAAGCCCCTCCCCCTAAAGAGGAAGGAATGTAACAATAATTTGTTGCTTTAGAGCTTCTGGCTTTTATCTGCCACCTTTTCCGATTTTTTGCGAGAAAACGAATGCTTCCTGAACTTGTAGAAAGAGCCCCACCAGGAACTGTAGGCAACTGTAGTGATTAGGGCTGGAACAATGAGGGCACCTTTTTCTCTTTTTTGAAGCACTTTTATCTTCATGTGAAACCAAGCAAAGAATCTACTAATCTGTTGATTTTTGACAATCACAAAACTCGTATAACTTTGCAGGCTACCTTATATTGTTGAGCGAAAAACATCATCATGGTTGGGTTGCCGTCGCACACATCACATCGTCTCCGGCCCCTTATTGTGTCTTTTTCGACCAGTTAAAAACGCACTATAGCCAAGCATGTGACAACTTTATGGTCACTCATCCAGAACAAATTTTTACAGACACAAATATTAGTGAGGTTTTGAGCATTACTTACTTCAAATCAGCTACAGTTGGAAATGCCGTTGAAGGGGTTTAAAGAATATGGGATCGAGCCTCATAATCCTCTTGTGTTTAGTGAACATGACTATGCTGCGGTAAAAACTACTAACGATGCTGCTGTTGGCGATGAAACTGAGAATAATAGTGCTAATCCTCAGACCCCGGTAATAGAAAATCAACATATAAACCCTCCTGAAAAACCAGAACTTATGGCAAATGCTGATTCCGATGCACCAAAGAAGCCTGTTAATGTTTTTTATTTCAAACCATTGCCTAAAACAACATAATGTGAGAAAAAAAGAAAGAGCAAAAAATTGAGCTCTAGCATTCTTACAAGCACACCCACCGAAGAAATGTTAGAACAAAGGGAAAAGCAGAAGGAAGAACAGGAAGTTTAAAAAAAAACAGAGAAAAAAAGCTCGTGAACCTAAAAAGGGAGTAAAAAAACTCAAACTGTTCCTGTAGGCCTAAATCTATTAAATCCAGGCCAAACATTCCAGTTGTATCAACTTCAAAGGACGGTATTATAAGATGTCCTGCTTGTGAAGAGGATCCCTCCAACAGAAGAATGGATCCAGTGCTGTAAATGCCAAGAGTGTTGGCATGAGGAATGTTCCAATTATAAAAATGTCATTTTTATTTGTGACTATTGTTAGGTACACAACTAAACACTTCAACGTTACGTTACAATGCATTACGCTTAGTTTGATACTTTGTAAGATGTAAAAACACAGTTATCATTTGTTAAACCATGTAACACATTCAAAAGCTAAAATATGCTCAACCTTTTTCAGTGTCGCCATCTTGCCCCAGTATTGGGGCA
The DNA here is from genome assembly GCA_019973975.1 of Trichonephila clavata. Classification (NCBI taxonomy): domain Eukaryota; kingdom Metazoa; phylum Arthropoda; class Arachnida; order Araneae; family Nephilidae; genus Trichonephila; species Trichonephila clavata. The sequence goes on along the minus strand of BMAO01025159.1, from coordinate 17,416 downwards.
AGATGACGATTTGTTAAGGTTATGAAAAAATAAAATAATCCTTAACTTCTTTTATTGGAAAAATTAAATGGTATTATATTTTAATTCTACAAAAGACTACTCTAACAGTTCATGTAAAATTGATTTTACTACCCTTAAAAATAAATTAATAAACAACAGAAAACTGTTAACGTCGTCATCTTGCCCCGGTCTCCCCTATACCATTTGTTTTCTATATATTTGATACTAATTGCTGCTGTATTATGGACACAATTATAACTGCTTCAATAATTTGTACAATTTTTGTGTAAATTATGCGGTCGCCCAGATCTCATCTCAAAATTCGATTTCATGACAATTTTTTTTCTTTATTTACAATTCGCCCTACTATACTAGACTTGTTTTGGCAGAATCGGAGGCAAGGAATGGCTGGCGTGGTTTTAAAACAAAAGGCCCAACAGTAATGGGTTCTGACTGTCAAGAAGTTTGTTGAAAGAAAAAGAGAAAAAAAGAAGAAAAAAAAGGAAAGAATTTTTCATGGGAACACTTTGTCACTAATAGAATCTCATTTGGGAGTATTTTTTTTTCTTTCTTCCCATACAGGGCGAGCAAGGAATTCACAGATGTCGCATCACAATTGTGGGGGGAAAACAAGCCTTCCTTCTCCTCGGCCATGGAGTCATGATGACAGGTCCAGTCCCATCGTTGCCTTCAGAGGACTCTACATCTGTCAAGATTTACGACTTTCACCAAGGAGGTCCAGAGGGGATAACGGGCTTAACAGTTTCTCCCAGTGCTCGGGTCGTCTCTAGGGGGAAATTCAACAATATTCCCCCCACTACGGCGGCAACATTATATTTACAGTGTACAGTGTCTTCGGTGGCATTTGCTGTCACTTCTTATTTCGTCGAAACGGCCGGACGCAATGCGTTTTATGGTTTCAAGTCTATGTATCTTCACATCACAAGCGTTCCTCTTCCTGTTCTCCTGCACTGACATCACCCCAGACTTCTTTCTTCACGCACAATGAGTTCCTCCTCCAGTTTCTTCCTCTTCGAGTTTTCCTGAACTGACGTCACCCCAGGTTTCTTTCGTCGTCACAATTCATCACAAGCTCGCCCGTTTTACTCTTTCTGTTGTTGTTAAATCACTCCCATTTTATTATTGTATTTTTTACTGTTTAATATATGTAATTTTTTTTCTCTTTCCAGATGTTTGTGAGTCTGAAGGGGGGGAGGAGTGATGAGAGGCTGGCCGGCAATGGAGTTGGTCCCCCAAATAATCAGTAATTTGTATTAGTTTGTTTACAGGATGTGGTTCAAATTCCTGAGTCGGGGACCCAGGAACGCAAGGGTGAGAACGCAGGGTTGAATGAACGCATAAATTTAATTAAAACTGCAACTTTTGTAACTTTGTGCTTGGTGAGTGACCAATAGCGCGGTTTGGACAAAGAGTGTGCGTAGGCACAAATGGTGGGATTTGCCCTCCCTTAAAAGGGCGCCGAGTGACAATTTTCGACAGACTAGATTATTCAATGACATAGAGAACTCTTCTTTTTAAGAAATTTTAGGTCGCCTTGTCCGGCGGAAATGCCATGCCTCCCATCACCTTGCCTCCCTTTCAGATAAGTGAAATTTTATTGTTTGTTCATAGTTCTCTTATTCTCAAATTTTAACAGTGATTGATCTAAGTTCTAATTTCGTAATGTATTTTAAATGTAATAAACGAATTTATTTTAAATTTTAATCCGAGTTATTTCATTAGTTTTGCGTTGTCTTTGAAATTGAGTAAGTGTAAGTACTAGCCACTATGTTAATACGGACTAAAATAAATAAGCGAACCTGGGTAGTTTTAGGATGTTAGTTAAATTAAGCAGAAACTTAAAGAAAAATTAGTCAGCGCTGCATTAGTAAACAACATACGTGGTTTCTTTCAATATTCTTTTAAGGTATCTGACTACTTGCAATAAATTATGTTTAAAAAAATGGAGATATGGAGATTTTGTGGTTTTTAGATTTTTATAGTACATTTTTAAAAAAATATGCTAAAATGAAGAGGAGAAAAAGAAATTATTATAGCTAAAATTGGAAAAATTGGTCAAAATTTACAAAAAATTACATAAACGGGCCCCTTTTTGTACAAAAGAGTTTTATGAACAAATTTTCAATGTTGATATGTTGCTTTGCTATTCACTTTTAAAATGACCATCAGGATAAGAAATATTTTAATATTTTCAAAAACTAGAGCACTTTATCTTAGTTATTATATGAAATTGCTGAAAAAAAGTGGTTATATTAACATAGGGAACTGTAAATTTTGTTATAAAACAGTGATTGATAAATCTGAAGGTTAAAACTTTTCACATAAACATAAAAATTCAATTAATTATTTTCAAAACATTTTGAGCAATCGCTGTCCCCATGTGAGCGTTTTCAAAAAAACACATTTCGAGTAAAACGCTTTTTAAAGTATGACATATATCTTGCTTAAAATAAAAGGGATCTACTTCTATTAAAACACTTGTATTTTTTGTTCAAGTGAACGAAAAATAATAAACGTGGTGATTTTACAAAGCTAATAAAAGGCCCTATGAAATATAATCATAAAAAATCTGTCAATTTTTGGCAAATTCACAATTTTAGGGTAGTCGGTTGCCTAGAAATTAGTTTTAAATATCTTGTATAATTTTATTGATTTTCTTCAAAGAAAGCATTTTTATCTCATTCAGGTGATTGCAGAAACTCATATTTATTTATATATTAGTACTTTACTGCAACAAAATTTAGCAGATCAGCTGAGGATTCCTTAAACTACGAAACAGTCAATATATTTCTGCTTTTTAAGAATTATTGGTTTATATTTCAAAATATCTGATAGAAGGAATTTGCAAGTTATTTAAATTAAAATTTGAATTATCCCACCAAAACACGTTTGATATTTCAAGTTCATTCACCTTATACATAATGGAATTGAAATTAATGTCAAAGAAAGAATTTTGAAGGATATTCCTTTCTACTGAACGTGACAAAAATGAATTTGCCACTGTATTTTGAAATTGTACTTCTGAAATTTATTTCGTGCGTCTGAATAAGAAGGAGAAAACCCTTCTGCTTTGAATTCCCTACAACCTAGAAAGAATTGTAAAAGTAACACAATTCTTCATTCTTCACAGAAGTATTTTGACAAAAATTGTCGTCCTGTAGGGCATGTGTTGCTGCCTTAAAAAATAGTCCAATTTTTTTACACTTTTCTTCTGTAAGCTACGAGCTTTTTATTTTGAAAATGTAGACATAAAAATAAAGTCGTTAACTTCTTCACAGCCTGTATGATTAAATATTAATCTATAATGTTGTTTTAAAATGTTAAAAAAATCATTTCATATAACATTATTAATTTCTTATTTGTGTTGATTTTTGGATTTGAATTTATTCCTTATTTTAGGAATATAATATTGAAAAAAATTTCTTAGTTTTGGAAATCAAATTTTTCTCCTCCCCACGTTTATAATTTCACTTCTGAACTCTAATTATACTTCCAAGATAAATCGCCAAGTTGGCAACCCCTTTTTCTCATGTGTCGTACTCGCTGAATCGACGTTTCATATACACTACTGGCCACCGTAAATGCAACACCCTAAAGGAAGCACGCAAATAACATGAAATTTACAACATGCATTAGCGGAAGTGAGATATGCAAATGATTAGAATTTCAGTGCAGACACACATCATGCACGCCTGTGGCGCCACCTCAAAGAGCTATTTAAGGCTTGGAGATTTCGATGATTTCAAGTTCGGCATTTGTGTTTTTCTTGTGGTTTTTTCAAAAAATGATCAGTTATGTCTCGTAGAAAACAGCGATCAGCTTTTGATCAAGTATCAGAGTTCGACAGAAGAAGAATAGTAGCCTACCGAGATTGTGGATTATCTTTCAGGGAATCGGTAGTCATGTTGGACTAAACCAAACCATTGTAATGCGGATATGTGACCGTTGGATGCAGGAGGGTAAGAAGAGGTCGATCTCATCCACCTCAGTGCACCAATTCACGTGAAGACAGGCAAATTGTGCGCATGACAGTGACGGATCGCTCAGTCACATCACGAACCATAGCACAGCACATTGAGTCTGTAACGCATCATTCAGTGTCTGCGCGTACCATTCGACGCCGTTTACAGCAGAGTGGTCTGTCCGCAAGATGTCCATTGCTTGGTCTGCTCTCGACGCAGAACCACAGACGTCTCCGCCGCCAATGATGCGATGAAAGAATGTGGGCGGCAGAATTGAATGAAGTTGTCTTTACTTCCGAGTCACGCATCTGTCTGCAACACCAAGATGGTCGAATTCGAGTCTGGAGACACCGTGGAGAGAGGATGCTGAACAGCTGCGTTATGCACCACCACACTGGTCCTTCACCAGGTATTAAGGTATGGGGTGGTATTTTGGATATCACTCTTGCACTCGTCTAGTACGCATTGCTGGTACTTTAAACAGCCAGCGCTACATCTCCGAGCTGTTGGAGCCAGTTGTCCTTCCTTACCTTCAGGGCTGGGCCACAGCCCTATTTCGACAGGATAATGCGCGACCACGCGTGGCTCGCATTGTCCAAAGGTTCTTCGTCAATCACCAGATTGAATTGCTTCCCTGGCCGGCTCGCTCTCCGGATATTTCGCCGATAGAAAGCATGTGATCCATGGTTGCTCAACGATTAACCCAGATTACACCCCCAGCTGCCACACTAGATCAATTTTGGCAAGTTGTGGAAGCTGCTTGGTCTGCTGTACCCAGAACGCTTCCAAAGTCTCTTTGAATCAATGCCGAGGGGTGTGGCAGCGGTGATCTCCAACAACGGCTACTCTGGCTACTGATTCTGGCAGGAACCACACTTCACAGAAGTCAATAAATTTAATCATTTGATACTTGGTCAAGATGTTATCTACAAAATAAATTTTGTTGTGCTATCTCTTGTCTTTCTTGGTGTTGCATTTACGGTGGCCAGCAGTGTAATTTCGCCAATACGGTTGCGATAATACGTAAGTACCAATTCTTCTTTTAAAAAGTAACGTGAAAAAAAAATGATCTACCTACGTGAGTTATTAATTTTATACACCCACCCTGTCTGATAATTTATAAGCCTTTTAAAGAAATCTGCCAAAAAAAATAAATTTCAAAAATATAATATATCGTCCACCAATTTTTTATACTAAACATCTGTAGAATTTAACGCCATGTATTTGGCTGCAAAAAAGACAAATCATCTTTTTCGTAAGCAAAATAGTTTGGCACTACATCCTACTATTTTTAAGAAATTTAGTCTTGTTAGAAAAAATGCAATTCATTTGCAGAATTCTCATTTTCCTAATTAATAACCTACACAATTTAGAAAAAAAGGTAATAATTCTTACATTGCTTCTATTCTCATTTACTCGTGTATATGTGTATAATTCGTATTCGTAAATTCATTTCCTTTTACGAGTATTAATTTCTTTCCCTTTCATCTTTTTTTTTCTATTAATAAATTAATTTTCTCAAAAGGAATCATATCTTCTTCTCTTGCAGCTTTTTCATTTCCTTTTCAATCACTAATATCATTTTCTTCGTGATTATTTTTTTCACTTATAAAATTCACTTCCTTTTAAAATAACAATATCATGTCATTCTCATTGATTTTCGTATCACTCTGGTATAATTTTTCTGATTTTTTTAAGTTATAGAATACCTGTTCAATTTTGAAAAAGATATAATTTATTACTCCAAATAATTTAGACAATAATAAACAAGCAATTATTACTTGCTCCAAAAGTAGAATAACAAATGTACCCAGTTCTCTTAACTAATTTCTCAGATGCATTTTCTTAATTAAATTTTTGATTAGTTTTCTAGAATAATTGTAACAAAATTAATCAACAAAAGTTGTGAAGCTGTATGCTTTTAAATATTATATTACAGTGGAATAACTTAAGTAAATAATTGAAGCTTTCGCGTCTTTCAATAATCAATATTTGCATATGCGTTATTAATATCTGTATATGCGAGACAGCTTACTTTGCTACCTTACTTTGAGGATTAGCTACTAAGAAACACATTTGCATTACTTTCAAATGGCCTAAAGTTGTATATGTAACGGCATATGAACAATTCTTTGAAAAAGAAGAATGGTTGTTCCAAATGTTAAAAAGTTGTTTTTTTTTCAATTTCCCCGTATATTGCTACGATTTCTTTAGGCTTTAAATATTTTATTTGATATATTATTGTCAATCTGAGAAATTTACAACTTTAAACACAATTTTACTTCTTAGAATACGATACATATTGTTGTTATTTTTGTAAAATAATTCTTCAGACCTCTTCTGGAGAGCACACTTTATTACGGACAATTAAATAAAACGATTATGAATACTGCACACAGCATAAAGTTCATAGCACACAGCGTATAGATCGTGTGGTCCCCGTAGAAGAAGTGCGTTGCATGAAGTGGGAAATAGAATGCGTGGGCGTATCACACAGATATTCTTACGCCAGAAAAAAATAGTTCGCTCGCTTCAACCCAACACACATATATATATAGAGAGAGAGACAGACAAATAAATTACTTACACATTGATTTCATTTCTTATGTATAGTTTACATTGTAATACCCTGCTCACACAGCGTTTTTTGGTGTTTGGGGATTCGAATAAAGATCAGCCATAATTAGTTCAAATTACAATTTATTATTTCTCTAACTTAAATTGAAAACAACTCAGGGTAGGAAATGCACACCACTACTAAGTATATGAGCATTAATTCGGCAAAAAGGATATTCAATGTCTGAGTATAAACTTACTCTTAGAACACTTTGGACGTCTACGGTCTAATTCACTGTAATTCTGTTATTAGTTTCACGTCCCCTCCGGTCATTATTATTAATCTCTATATTATGACTTAATCTGCAATTAGAAATATTCGATCACCCAGAAATTACTTCTTCGACTAACTCTCGACTAGTTCCCAACTACTCTCAACTAACTTCGCGTATCTAAAAGTAAATGCTTAAGTATTAACCTTCATTTGAATAAATTGAGTCTTCTTCTTCTGGGAAAGTTTTCAATAGAACAACAGTTAAAAAGAAATAAATGTACCCCAAGAGGATTAGTACAGGCTCGTGGATAGACTCGTTGCAACAATACATTATTTATGTATAGTTTATTTGCACATTATACATAGCTCATATATAGATGTAACTTTAACTGTTTAATAACGAAAGTACTTTTCACTTTAATATGTAAAGTTAAAAATCTGTTTAGCATTGAAGTGTTGAAGACGAAATTTGAAGCCTATTTTAAACAGGAAAAGGGAGAATATTCATATAATAGTTTTCTTTTAGATAATGAAGTTAGATAGTAATATTAATTTTGAAATGTACTTTTTACATTAGAATCTAATCTCTTTGACTTTGGAAAGGGGGGCAAAGTAGCCTTGAAAACTCATAAGCTATTCATTGGTTTACTTTGAAAAATATTTGATGTTTGTGTAATTCATTCTTTATTACCTTTTTAAATTCACTTTTTGATCCAGGAATTTGAAATTGTATATTTACTTTCCTACAATACACATGATTTTATGTGTGTTCATATACTAAACCCTCGCTTCCGACTATAAAAGGTTACTAAAAATTATTTAATGTTAAAAGGGAGATTAAAAGAGAGTGGTTTCGTTAAATTCATTTCGATTACTTTCCTATTGCATATTAATCCACCGAATTTTTTTCAGTTTTTAGATTAGAGCTTATTGCTATCAGAAACGCTTTTGCAGTTTCCATGTGAAGCAGAGAATCAATTTTATGATATTTGGATTTGACTGACAACCGTACTTCAGTTCAGAATCCTTTCAATTAGACATTTGTTACGGATCACACTAGGCTTGACATCCTAAATCTTCTTAATTGGCTTTCTTCTAGTCATAGTGTATATTTTTAGTTGGTCCCATCCCACCTGCAGTTTGACGGTAATAAGAAGACTGATTTCTTGGCAAGGACTGCGGTTGATTAGGGGGTGAGTCCTACTGGGATTTTGACTTTTTGCGAGTTATCCTTCCTTAAGAAGATTGATCTAAATCAACTTGGAAGAGCTCCTCATAGTCATCTTTGATACTTCACAAAAAATCCGGGAAGTTCATTCGTGCTTATACCGAGTGCCGAAGTTCAAACTGCCTTCTCACGCTTTATAAGTGGCCATAATAAAAACACTCATTTTTCTTCAGGGACAAAAGATCTTCCCTGAGTGCAACTGATGTTATCACGATCTGATATCCCCATTCTATATCTTTGCGTGTTTGAATTTTATAAAAGACGAGGTTCTTCAGGACCCTCCTCTGTTTTCAGACTTTTAGAGGTCTTTGGATTCATGGAGATTGTCTAGCATTGCTAGACAATCTGAGATTAATAACAACAACATATTAATCCTTAAATAAATTCATATACTTTAACGAATTAACAAAGTTCGTAAGTTCTTCAACATAGTTATATATATATTTCCTGGATTTAGATATTCTATCGATTAAATCCAATAGATTTTTGCACAGTATTATTAACAGAAAAGGCGAAGTTTTGGTACATTTTTAAACATTAACTAGCCATTACCCTCCCGCTTCGCTGGGTATTTCATAGTGTTATATGGATATATAGTGTTTATATATGCATGTAAATTACTGATATCTAAGTCTTAGCATTAAGCATTCGATTGTATTAAAAACAGTCTTGTTTAAAAAGAAGGACAGGACTTCTAAATATTAATTTCTAAAATTGAAGTAGAATTACCTTTTATGCTCCCGTAATTCCCTCCCCCAAAGAGGATTTTCACAAAGTCCATTTTTAATGAATTTCTCCTCAACAAAATAAACATGCTTGCCAAATTTTAAGTCTATAAATCTAACTGTTCGAAGTGGATTTTTTTTTATCAATAAGCTCTGTTATCCCCTTTGAGAGTCAATTTCGTTATACCCGTTCTTAGATTATTTCAATTCAACAAAAGAAAAATGCGTATCAAGTTTTGTTACTGTAGGTCTAGTTGTTCGTTATTAATATCAGACACTTAAATATTGATACTCAGGTTAAATTTTAGAGAATAAACAATTGAATTAACTATCAAAAATTTCCAAATTGCAAATGTTTATTCTTAGGTTTAAGGAAAGGTAAAAACATTACAAAAAACTTACTTGATTACAGTTTTGTATATTAATACCAAGTATGGATAATATTACAACATTTAATGAATAAATTATGCTAATTTCGATTCCAAATTTCAATATAATGATATAAACAACAGTAATTAAAAGAGAATGAAATACGCAAACGAAATTGCTGTCTCATAAGTTTACCATTAAACGTGAATTTTAGTTTACTTGATGTTAAAAAAATACTCTGCTGTTGGTGATTGCATATTTTAATTAAAGCCCTAGAGCTTCTTATTAAACTCAGTTAATCCAAAAGCAGTTTTTTTATGGAGATTACAACTTTTTTAGCCCACATAAACATTCCACAACTCGAGAATATTTTCTGAAGTAGTTTTCATTATCAACACTAAATTAATTTCGAAAGAAAGGGACAATTCTCAAGATTTATAGGGACTTTTTATTTCCTAGAATCAGTAAACAGTATTTTCCCTACGGAAATGAATGTAATGACCATAAGAGAAGGAATATATTTTGGGGAAATCTTCTTAATCTTTTTTTAGATAATGAAGAGAATATTTTATGCGTATTAGTATTATTTTGAATTAAATCCTTTGTTTTTTAATGTAGCCTTAGTTGTAATAGTGAAAATTTTCAAATCAGTAGTATTAAAATCGTTCGATTTAATTATGCCAGCATAATTATTTTGTGCAAATGCATATTGTTTTTCCAAATTTTCTAATTTTTAATCATAGACAAAACTAATTATTACCAATAAAACTACACGATTTATATAATCATCCTTCTCATTTTATCTTCAGGTTATGCTTTTAATCCCAAATTATTCGTTTTGAAGCTGTGTTATTGTTTACTATTTATTGTTTCACAAGCATACAATTTACCTGCACAGAATAGAAAAAAATGACGAAAAATACGAATAATTTAAGTATAAAATATATAAACATATAATAAAAGAGAAATCTAGGTAACTAACAACTAAATTATACTCTAAAAAAATTTCAGATAATTTTGGTAAAGTATTCTTTAATTGCTATATTAAACTGTTTATAAAATTGTAGTTTCTTGTGACATCACCCAATCCAACATAATTGGAAAGTTTATTTAAAATAAAACTCGCGATAAGTATTTCACTACATGTGATGAACGTAATCACTGAGTTTGTAAAAAAAACAACTTTTAAAAGCATTACCTTTAGAATTATTTATCTTTTATTTCATATTTTTTTAATAAAATCCAATTAATCTACCCGAATAGAAAAAATATCCGCCAACTCAGCAAATCACTACCCTTCAGGGTAACGGCTTCCCTCAGGGCCAGCTAATATCTTTTAAATTTTTTAATTAAAGCTGAACTCCACTCCTGGAACCCATACAGGCTTGCACCTCAATTTTCAATATTCCATCCCAGTCAGACATTAGATCAGCCAGAAGCATCTCACTTCACGAACCCAATCAATAGGAAAGCGTTTTTTTATCCACTTCGAAGGCACTTTTTTCCATATTTAGAGGCTTCGCCTCTCAGATTTAGCTCCACCTCTTGCCATTTCCCCTCCATCCAATCATAAGGCTTCTTCTCGTATCAGGAACCGCCCACAAAATTAGACTCTCTTTACACTTTCTCTGACTTGGGATGGAGGATCTCTTTGTGATCCATGTTCCCGAAAACTTCAGCGTATATAACTAAGCTAACGCATTAGAGTAGCAGGGAATTTTATGGCATAGGCTTAATCTTCAGTTAACTTCTTGGTTTAATAACGCATTATTAATTACAAAATATTTACAAGTTATTTAAATGAAGAAATTTCATGTTTTCACTGTCCGACTCATCTTGTTCGTGGCTACGATGGATCATCATCTTTTTCGTCGTATCATGGCGTCTTCTACTTCAAGAATCTGTCAGTCTAGCTCCAACAACAAGTTGTGCGCTATTAGGCATGCGCAGGAAAAAAGGATAGTTAAAAATAGGAAGGTTCATCCTATTTTTATGACTTGGCAATAGCGGCCGGAAGCACACACACACACATACATATATATATACTTTAGTTAGACAGAGTTAGTTAGATACTTTAGTTAGTCTTATAATATATGGTAAATTGAAATAAATATAATACTTGGAGCAAATACATTTCATTTTATTATGCAAGTTATTTTCTTTATTAATATTTAGGACTCGGTTGTGTTAATTTCAAAATTCCACTTATGAGAGGAAACTGCAGGCAATCCGATATTATCTTCTAATTTCCTTCTACACTGGGCGATTAAGTAAAAAGAAAATGTCGCCAGTATTTTTTTATCTCGGTAAATGAAATTTTAAATAAGATATGTCTTCCAATTGGCATAATATGTGACAAAAAAAATTGACCGTTTCCTGTAGTGTCTTAAGAAAATGTTTTAGAAATAAACTAATCCGATTCCTAGGTATAAGAATTATGAGAAAAAGGATAAATAAAAAGAACATTTTTGAATATGACTTTCAAATGTGTTAAAAGAAAAACCGATTTGCCAATTTTTTGTAAGAATTTCCTAAATAATTAGATCCGAATTTTCTCGAAAAACTGAAAAAATTTATGTATTGCTTCACTCGTTAAATGTTACCTTGGTAGCGAAATGATTATGGTTGGGAATTCATGGCCGGAGTTTCGCGGACTCGAGTCCAAGAGCCAGTGCAGCACAAGTGCCCCGTAGCAGTGTTCAAGCGCCACGTGGAGGGAGGGGGTGATGCACGTTTCTGTCGAGACTCAAAGTCCTCCCGTGGCGTGGTGTGATAATTAGGAGAGAGAGGTGTTTTCTCAAGTGTTGTTTTCGTTACTTGATTGAATTTTTTTAAATTACAAGACCCATAGTCATTTGTTTTCTTGTTGCCTTATAGTGCGACGTTAATATTACTCTCAATCCATAAATAATTTAATTTTTCTGCAGTTATTAATGTAGTATTCGCGAAGTGATTTGTTAAAATTCAAATATAAATAAAGGTATTTATTGTATGAATGAACGAATAAAGTTAAAATAGTAAATAATAAATATAACAGCAAAATAGAAAGTATTTGATTTTTTACAAATTTAAAAAAACCAGTATTATTTTAAACAATATTCACAAACTGTTATTGAAATTATATGGCATATTAGATTTAGTTAAATATTGTCTTACTAAAAAACAAGATCCATAAGTTATATTTTATATTAATTTTCTTTCTGTTTGTGTTTGTAAATATTAATAATAAAGTTACGTTTTTTTTTAATATATACAAATCTCCATTATATATTTGCTAAATTTTGAGTTCTATATTTTCTATCTATATTCCGCTATATTTAAGATAGGTTTTACAGTACATTTAAAGTAATAGTCTGCTCATTTTTATATCTTTTTTTTTAAAAAAAACCGACTATATATAAAAACTGGCCAACCACAAAAACGAAGTTATGAAATTTTATCAGGTTTTTTACAAATTTTTCTCTCATAAAACTTGATAAATATAAATAAAATTTAAAATATGAATTAATCAAATGATTCAGGAAAACAATTATTGTTGTACTCTTTGGCCGAACACAAAATTCAGCATTAATACAGTTCCGACTAACTATACCGAAATTTAGTTCAGCAACTCATTTTTTAATCGATATAATTTTCCTAATTGATTGTTATATTGTAGTGGAATAAAATTCGCTTTAGAAGGTACTGTACGAGGATATACAGTAAAATACGTTTAATACTAAAACGCTTAAGACGAGATATCGGTTAACACGAAATAATACAACGGACCCGACAAACTATATTGATTTTCATACATTTTTTTCTCCTAATAAGAAAGGAAAATCGCTTAACACGAAAAGATTTCACTTCTGGAAATGAACAAAATACGGAAAATGCCAAAATACGGAATCTGGAAAAAACAAAAAACGGATTGGACTTTTCTATTGAGTCATCCGAAGAACCCATTGCAATAAATGATGATAATGTGTGTACAACTCCAGTTATGACAAGCAAAAATGTTGCGGGGGTTTTCAAAACTCAATAAATATCGTTGATGCAGATTCCGACGACAAAAGAAAATGAATAACACAGCTCCTATTCACACGTCATTCGAAATGGGTAACATTATGATAAGTATGCTTAGTTATTTAGACGCACATTCCAATGGGAAAATGAATCACATAATGCACGACATCGAACAACTAGTTGACAATTTGATGCTCAAAAAAGCAATGCAAAGAAAAATATCAAATTATTTACCATAAACTCAATAAATGTTTTGTTTTCTAAAAAAAATTTAAAATTTTTTATTAAATTTCTTTACATACTTGTGAATCTTTTGTTTCATTTATTTTTCTTCAATACATACATATCTACATATCTACGTGAATAAAATGAATTCATAAACTTAATTTTGTCAATAAGTTGTTGTTGTTTTTTTGCAATGTTTTTAACACAAAAAATATTTCTCAGTCTCTTTAGTTTCATTTTAAGCGATTTTTACTGTAATTCATTGAAATATTAATATCATTGAGTAATGGCTGGAAATTTTTAGTCTATCATATTTATATTTTTAATTCATGGAAAATATTTACACACATTATACGAATTTAGATTTCAAATAATAAAGTTTAGACATGATGCATAAAATGTGATAAGTTGATTGCGAACAAATTTTCGAAAATGCTTACAATAAAATTTAAAACGTATGAGAGAGAGAGAGAAAATATAATAAAAATTCATTTCTCTCTCTCAAGCATATTAAAATAGTTTAATGCGCTTTTTTTGTACTATTATGCTTAGGTTCGTTTCAAATGGATCACTTAATTTCTAAAAAAAAAAACAAGAGCTAATATTCCTTAACATTAAAACAAAAAAATGTAATTAAGTTCTTACTAATAAATTAAAATTGCATCAATGTTTTCCCTATAATTAAATTACCCTTAAACTACTCTTTAATTTTATTGCCACATCAATTACAAATAGGCCAAATGCATTTATCTAATAGCCTTTAAAATAAATTTTTATTCTAAACTTAATGATGTATATTACGGCGAAATATGTGCATACTTATACTTTCAAACTGCATTTTTTACGTTTTACCGATATTCTTCGTATATCGCGCATCTTTTTTACGAGCAATTCTGAAATGTATATGCGCAATTCTCTTATCTTTTGAAGTCTAAAAATAGTCAGTTAGTGGATAATAAAAGCATGAAAGATAATTAAAGCTGATATAATTAAAAAAACAATTTTAAAAATTAGTATATCTAACAATCTACATGGAACAGAAGATGATTCTTTTTAAATCAGAGTAATAATGTTGCAGATGAAACAAAATTCAATGGTGTGCCTGAAGAGATAAAACGGAAGAATATGACGACCTTTCCCTGATATCCAATAATTAAAGTTCATAAGGCTATCATTTCTTTTAAATAGAGTATTTTCATGCATGTAAAAATTTAACATCTGTACTCCATCTTAATTTATTTTTAAAGGTATCATTTTTTATATCCGGTGTATAACGGACGCCAGCAAATTTTGATCTTGTTTTATGTGTTCAAAATGCGCTTTAACTTTTAGACGGAATATACGTCTCGAAAACCCTGTAAATCTGCTTTACTTTATTATCTTGTTATTCTCTAACCATTAATCGTTGGGTTGTAGTAACCTGGAAAAGGGTTAGTTCTTGTCTTCGATCAAGTTTGAAACTTTGATGGAAGAAATTACAGGAATTTCATAGGAAACCTACGTGATTCGATTCTATCAAAGATTTTCAAATTCAGAAATAAATTTCCTTCGTATTACGTTAATGGGCTAAATTCATGTGACGTCAAAGTCACATGATAGTGATAACCGCGTGTTTAGCCAATCAGTCATAGTCACATGATAAAAGCAATCGCACGTTTCCAGCTAATCAGTCGATTCACTTCGTTGTTGCCAACTTTTTCTCCTTGCAGAAACTTTATCTTAAAAAGTACATATTTGACAACAATAATAATGCAAACAATATACTAAGGACTTTTTTTAAAGCACTTGAATACAATACATTTTTTTAAATTTTAAAAGAACTTGCATAAAATGCATTTTCTTTTATTTTAAAATCTTTTTGAAGAAATTTTTTGAGTTATATTTAAACATCTTTACCCAATGGTCTAAATTCATGAGATGTCATAATCACATCATAATTTTAAACCACGTGTTTTTAGCCAATCAAGTTCAAAAACACATGTGACGTCATAGTCACGATAAATGCAACTATCTATTTTCAGTAAATCAGTTCATGCACTTCGTTGTTACCAAATTACGCTTTTTACAGAAATTTTTTTTTAAAATTAATATTTGTCACTTTATTTAAAAGTACATGTATAAAAAAAGATTTTTTTTTCTTTAATTTTAAAAACTTTTTGCGGAAATTTATTTTTATAGCTCTTGGGCATCTTTACCCAATTATGCAATTTGAAATTTTACCTAATTTTTACAAATAGAATAAAAAGTACGAGCTATATAGTTTATTGTCCGTTTTGAATTCAATGTAGAACACGTGTTTATATTATCATGTGACCGTCATGAATTTAGTCCATTATAAAATTTGAAATTTTACAAATAGAACAACAATTACAAGTCTAATAATAGTTTGTTTTTTAATTCAGGAGAACACGTGTTTGTGTGTCTTTATCACGTGACCATCAAGAAGTGAGCTCACTGGGCTTCAAACTTCTTATGTGATTAAGTTTTAATGTTTCTAGAGTAAGGTCACACACAGTCCAGTGAACATTTTTGGTGATTTAGCCACCGCTCAGTATAATGATTCATCTTCAAGAATAAAATGCCGTTGATTAAATAAAATGAAAGAATATATAGTTTGAAAAATTCTAAATGTTCTAATTAAGTTATAGAATACATTGCTTCTGATTTAATATATTGTTTCAAAATTAAAAGTACTGTAAAAGTGATTATATTATTAAAAATTAGCATTGTTTTAAATTAAATTCTATTAAAAATAGTTCTAGATGTATGTGTTCTTTAAAAAATTTGTTATGCGGATGATTAATAACGTCTCACTTAGAGCAACATGATAGCCAATTCGTAGCGAACATCTTAATTTTGAACCACGATCAAGATATCAGAACAATACATGAGCCAGAACTTGCCTTTCCCAACTTCCACACCAACGGGAGAACTTTAAGCCAGCCCCTTTACAGGTTTAGTTTTTAAGTGGCATCAGGATTTGAACTCGTAACTCGAAAATGCGGCCATAACCAGGATTACTTGGCTAGAGAGAAAAAAACAGGCTTAGCAGAAAAAATTCAAAAATAAATAAAAATAAAATACTTTTTCAATCCATATTATTATAAAAAAAAAAGTAAAAAATATTTTTAAAAAATGTAATAAATTAAATTAATAATGCACTATGGCAAAATTACAATTTTTAGTATCTTGATGTATAGCTTTATAATTATGATGTATAGCTTAATAATATCGTTATAATAAAAACCTTAAATTACATAATTATAGTACTTTATTGATTCAACATTGTTTAAATGTTTTAGTATGAAGTAAAATGTAATTGCATTAAATTTTCTTGTGAAAGATATATGTATAACTTTACATAATGTACTTAAGATAAATTTAAAAAAACTAAAATACTTACATTACAAATTCTTAAAAAAAAACATTCTAACGAAAATACTTTTTTTTATATATAACTGAAATGACAGTTTAATCGAACAGCAAGAGTGAAACAATGTAAAAATCTAACAATTTTTTACCAAGCAATTAATAACAATAAATTGTCTTGAGATGAACTAGAAAAAAAAAAGAATAGATGTTTTTTGAGCAAAAATTAATTAGAACAATTTATTTGAAATTTTTGTGAAGTTTTCAGTGTTTTAAGATATACTTATGAAAATCCGTACTTATACTTAAATTATAGTTTGTTCCTGCTACATCATGATTCCATTTCAATTATTTCACAGAACCACATAAAAATTATTTAGTTTGTTAAAATATTTATCTTTAATTGGAGAATAATGAAAGATAATTTTCTAAATATATTGTAAGATATAATAAAAGTAACTAATTAAAGTAATATTCCAATTAATATATATATCTTAAATAGCATATTTTCAGAAACATTAATGTACTTCATAAAAAACGCTACATCTGCGGTTTCATTTAATATCTAGTCATTACTTACTATGAAAATTATTTATGCACAAATTTTCAGTCCAAATCAAAATAGTTTGTTCATTAGGTGTTATTAAATTAGTTAATAAATTCTTCTTAACACAACATTTTT